>JASAND010030021.1:0-23558 GCA_030248195.1 Trissonchulus latispiculum | reverse complement strand
AGAAAAGAGGTCCCCGTTTGGTGGGGGGGGGGGTAGAGCAGAGGATTACGGTAGTTTTGTTCTATTCAAAAATGGGTCCCCGTTTGGGGGGGGGGTCCCTGAAAGACTGGCTTTTTCCTACAGGGGGGGTGGGCCCCCCCTGAAATTCGTTCCCCCCCAGACTTGGGACGCTCCCCTCCAGAATCGCCCCCCCAGGATTCGGGCCTTCCCCCCCCCAGAACTTTAGAATGCCCGGAAAAATAGGGTTTTGAGGGCAAATTTTGAAAAATTTTTCCGGCCTCGCCGGATTTTTAACCATTTTTAAGCATTTTTTAGCTATTTTAAGCTTAAATTTAAGTTAAAAATAGTTAATTTTTTAGCTTAGCAGCAAAAATAGCTATTTTTAGGCATCTTTTGAAAAATTTTTCTCCCCCCCCCCCCGGAAATCCGAGCCCCCCCCCAGAGAGGGGGGGGGGACCCCCCCCCAGAAATTTTTGCCTAGGAAAAAGCCAGAATGAGGTCCCCGTTTGGGGGAGGGGGTTACAAAAAGTGGTCCCCGTTTGGGGGGGGGGTCACCAACAGCCAATCAGAAATAGCAAAACAGCCTGCTTGTGCGCACCCCCCCCCAACGGGGACCCCTTTCAGCGGGTCCCCCCAAACGGGGACCACTTTTGGCTACCCCCCAACCAAACGGGGACCACTTTCGACTATTTCGACTACCCCCCCCCACCAAACGGAGGGGGGTATTCTTGTCGACCCCCCCAACGGGGGAACATTCGCGTATTGTGGTCGGAGCACCGTTACGCAATGCCAAGAAGAGGAGCCCCCTAGTGGCTTACTCTTCTTCTAATATATAGGTGAAAATCATGGACTCTTGATATGACCTTTTGTGGACTGAGATATTTTGCAGGTTCCAATTATTTGCGGGCTGCGGATCGAATTACCTTTCTGCTAAATGCTCGAAAGCAAAAACTCCGAAAACTGCCAGATACTGGATTGCGAAAGCATAATATAGTATACACCTCTTTGTTTTTTACTGGAGATGTGGGATAAACGACCTCCCCCTATCTCCTCAAATTGGGTGCCCATTCGGTACCAAATTTTACCCTGAAAAAATACTTCAGAAGCATGGTTTTTTGTGTAAAATACGGTGTATTTACGCAAAAAAATAAATTTACACAGTGAAAAACTAATTTACACACCAAAATACACAGCCAAATTTTTGAAAATTTTTGCAAAAAGTGCTCTGAAAAAATAATTTTCAAGCCTTTCATACTTAAAATAGCTCTAGCTTTTAGCTGGGGGCTGCCGCCCCCAGACCCCCGCCTCTTTCCAATCATTTACAATGGTTTTCTGTATTGCAACATGATTATAGGTAGGTGTTCTATTGTTTCTGCAAATACTTCTGCTTATCCAGTTGCTTATAATTTACGTACAGCGTGCTTAAACCTTAACCTTAAACATTCGTAAACCAGCATGTTTGTGAAAAATTATTACAAAAAGTTGGAAAAATAAAGAAATCGTTTCAGTAGGCGAAGTTTTTCCAGAAAGTAGAATTGGTCCAGTCCTAGTTTTGACATTTAATGGATTATATAATCTTTTTTACTTTTCCATTGTGAATTTTATTACAATTTACAAAATTTCCTCAGCGTCTCGGGGGCGCCGCCCCCCAGACCCCCCGAGTGGGTTCTTCTGGGACGTTGCACTTGCACAAGTGCAGTTGCCAGAACTTTGGCTTGAATGATCCGAAAATAACAGTGTCGCAAGAAAATAATGTTTAAATTTATTTTATTTCGTATTATATCTGAAACACAACATTTTTAGATTTTACACAGCTTCAAACAAAAATACACTGAAATTTCAATTCAATTTACACAGGTCCGATTTTGAAAAAAAACCCTGTTCAGAAGGCTCAGACTTGTACGGCTTTGCCGTAGATTTTTCCCATTTGAACATTAAATCAGCTTATTCTAGCACCAAAAACGAACATTTCGACGAATAACATTAGCTTAATTTTTAGTCCGAAAAAGTCCGTTTTTCCGAAAAAAGTTGCAGAATTTTCGTCCCTCCCCAAATCATTCTCCCCTCCCAAGAAAAATTCCCTTGAATATGCCCTTCACCTCAATATCAATTATAAGAATTATTTTAACTATACCCGATAAGCTTTTAGCTCAACAATACTTAATACACAGAGGTATTCTCCGAAGGTGATTATTTCTTTTGGGGTCATATTGAAAGCCTACGGCCCAAATCAACAGAGAATTGCACCAATAGAGATTAGCTTAGTGTTAAGCTAACCTCAAGGCTAACTTGGTGTTAGCCTGTTAACTCTCAGTTAGTTCGTTGCACGAAATCAGGTTAAGGTAAAATGCAAACTAAATAAGTCTTCAAAGACAGAAAACTCAACAGATTAGCAGGATGTACTGGGGACTAGGCTAAATAAATTAGAAAAACGTCTGTCCTTTGTTTATGAAAAATGTGACCTACCGTTCCTTTAGGATGTCAGAACCCTTCACTCCTGGTGGACAAAACTTTTCTATGAATTACTTCAAGTGGGGGCTCAATCAATCTCGGGCAATTTGATCCACCACTTGAAGGCTAGCCTTGAGCTCAGAGTTAGGATGAACAAATATATACTTCTCGGAGTTAAGCTCAAGGCTAACTAAACTTTCATCTAACACCGAGACAAGATGATTGGATAAGTCGAATCAGAATGTACTTCTGATTGGCTAGATTGAGCACTGAGCTTGAGCTCACAGCTAAATATTCTCCTAAAGGTACTGCAGCAGATTAACCTTAACCCTAAGCAGAAGCTCAGCTGAAGAATAACTAACACCGAGTTAGCAAAAACCTAAGCTAACACCGAGTTAACTTGTTAGCCGATTTGGTACAGTCGAACGCAAGTTTGTTTAGGTGACCTTTTCAGCGTTTTAACAACGCCCGTAAAATCCTGCTTCAAAAACTTGATATTTCCATTCTGGACAGTATTGCCTATTGCTGACTGCAGGGCAACAGCGACATAGTCATGCTTAAACTGAATCAGACCCCGTTCCGCTCATTTTTGCATTTAGAAGCAACGTTCTTTTTTCAGTCGTGAGATATAGCCAATCTAGGTACTTTTCCATTTATAGCCAATTTTCCTATTTTTCTATCATCACATGCTACAAAGAAAACAAACAGCCAGCACTGCTAATGTTCGTGAACTATAAATTTATAGCACAATTATTCAAAAACAGCATTTTACTTCACGTGTCAACAACATTTTACTACAAAAATACTGCAGTAAAAGTAACGCCATATAGCTTTAAGTCAACAATAAAAACAGATAACAAAGTCCGAACATTATTTTCCTGACGATATATGATGTTTCAATGCATCCACTGCTGGAGTATCGGAACCAAAGTCCTAGAAATATAATACGTATTATATACAAAACAGAAATGTCCAAAGTTTTCTACTACATAATTCAATGCTGAAAATATCACTGCGTTTCATGCATTTAATAACACCTATTAATTTGGTGATTCCCTTTGGTCACATAAAGTTTGCACCATTATTACTCATTCATTACTTGGAGTTAAGAAGCCATTTTATATTAAAATGCAGCTCGACATTTTCTCTTTTTTTAAAGCATACCATGAAACTAATGTTGCTTTTCTAAAATATTTTTAACACACTTTAGAAGAAGTATAATTTTTCAGAATTTTTGCAGACTCAAGTAAATTTTTTCGCGAGACATCGGTTATATCATTCGATACCTCCATCAAATAGCTGGGGACGATTTTTTTATTTATTGTGAAATCGCTCTTCGTTATAGAGATATAAGCTGAAATGTGTTCGTAACCTGTATTTTGCCTACTTTTTCCAAACTTGTCAAGTGATTACTTTAGCTAGAAAGCAGCAATCGGGGCAACTAAAAAATCGCCCCTGGGTATATTTGTGCAGAACATTTGTTCAGTAGCAAGCAGCCCTCTAGCTCCACAATCTGGAAATAAATTGGTCGTGTTTTTGCAAAAACTACATTTTTTATGATAGCAGCGTACAGGATAGTAGTTGGAAGACGATCATGCGTCGGATAATGTGTCCCTGTGAGACCTTCAGAGCGACGCCCTTAGTTTGATTTTACAGCTTGCGTAGTTGAACAAATGTTGGATTATTTGATTTCTGCAAAAATGACAAGTTTTCGATGCCAAAACAAGAAAATCGGTTATATCTCACGGTAGAGAAAAGCTAGAAACTTGCTTTAAAAAGCAGAAATGTGAAGCTCAATGAGATCTTTCGAATGAATATAGTCATAACTGTATAGCAGCTGCCAAACGTCCAGAAATTGGAAAAAACCACTGTGACCGGAAATCTCGAATTTTTGAATCTGGATAGCGCGGAGGGTGTTAGAACGCTAAAAGAACTTATTTCGGAAAGTTTCATCAAATTTCATCTTTCATTTCACCAAACAACAATATGTGCCCAAAAGGAATCACCACCTTAACTGGCATATTTCTTGGCGATTTGTAGAGGGGGTCTGACCCAAGACGGAGGGCAAGCTTTTGGAGAATTCTTTCAAATGTTTACGTTATTAACGTGTAAAATTGCGAAAATCACTAACAATATGACTAATTTTAAGTGTAAGCTAAACTACCGATAATTTCTTCAAAAATCCAGCGAAATCGGAAAATGTTTGAAATTTAGGGTAGAAATGGCGAAGTTTGGCAACCTTTTAGGTTACGGGGGAGGTAGAAATTTTTGGGGGCGGCATTTCTTAGGGGGGCCTCGAATAGGGGATGGCCCCCACCCCATCCCCACTAGAAATAATTAACAGTATCAATGTGAAGAATTGTTAAGTCGTATATACCTTGACTACTACGCAACTGCAGGCGACCACCTTTCTGGGTTTGCCTTCTCGATCGATTTTGCACAGACCAACCCACTCACCAAGCTCTCGCTTGTCATCCACCTAAAACAATCTAACCTTAAATAATAGCAATAACAGCATATTCTTTCGATCTTCAAACTCAGCGTTTAAAAAAAATTTGGTAATATCCCATCCTGTATATCCATGTGAACAGATTAACTAGAAAAAGCTTCGTATTTGTAAGTGTAGTAACTATTAGCTCAGCAAATGCACACACCTTAAGAAGTGGAATTTGGTGAGCCGTGCACAGTGCTTCCACCAGCTTAATGTAGGCAGGCTCGTCACAATTGGTGGCCAGAACACACAGCAATGCCTGACGCCTAAAAGTAAAGCAAAAATCAATGCACATTGTCTACTCAAGCTTCGAAAAATGCGCATGATTCAATCGATAGCAGTTGAGGACAAAAACAACCGCCAGGAGGTAGTAAATAACCAATCCTCAAAACGATCACTTCATAGAATTTTTATAACACGAAGACAACATTTTCGACCCCCCCCCTTCCAAATATGTACTGTGTTATGTTATGTAGTATGTAATAATGTTTGATTTTGGAGACTTGCAAAAGTTTAGCAATATCTTTTATCTACCAATCAGAGCAGTGGTGTAACCAGAAAAAATTCAGGGGGGGGCACATCCAAAAATTTTTAACATCTTCCCTGATTTTTCAAAATGCTCGTTTCAGGCTTTTTTCGCATCACTTATGTATATACATACGTACCAACTGAACATGATGAAATTCTCGGAGGTATATACATGTTGTATCTTATATAAATGTAGCAGCTACGCGGGGGGTCTGGGAAGCAGAGCCCCCCAGAAGCAAGAAATTTTTGTAAATTGCAACAAAAGTTATAATGAAAAGGTTTAATACGATTAATTACTAAATCTCATAAATAGGGATTGTGCTATTTAAATTTTTGTAGATATAAATTCGCTTACTGAAACGATTTTTGGACAACAATTTCTACAAACGTGTTAGATCATAAGTGCTAAATCTGCGATCTTCAACTAAATAGGCAGGGGTCTGGGGGCGGTAGCCCCAAGCTAAAAACCAGACCTTTTTTGAATATGGCTGGGGTATTTTTTCAGAGCAAATTTTGTAAAAATTTTAGAAAATTTAGCAGTGGATTTTGATGTGCACATAAATTTTCCTGAGTTAGTTATGTATTGGAATTGGCGCCAAGGGTGCGAAAATTTTACAAAATTTCACCCGACAAGGCAAATGTTCTGGGGGCAATTGGTTTCGGGGAGGGGAACTCCCCCCTCTGGCCCCCCCCCCTGCCTACGCCCCTGAATCAGAGTAAGGAAAACAAGAAGATAGGGGGTGAAAATTCAATTAGGTCCCTTGTCTGGTACCCCATGAGCCGTTTAAGAATTGCTACTTTTTTCGCGCCGCAGGTGCGCCACAGCGCCGCCGCAGTCTGCTAAGTGCGAAAAGTGACCATTTTAGTGGTCGCTGTGCAACTAGAACGTTAAGAGGTGAAGCCTATTTCTTTTTATATTCAGAAATTACATATATCGAACTAACTAAACAGATTCGTCCCGTTTCTCTGTCACTTCCCAAGAGACCACAGTAGTCGGTGAAATATGGTGAAAATTCGAAAAATTAAAAATCGAAATTTCTCGCTATCCATTAAACTTGGAAAGCTCAAATCTTCCACAAAGGTTTTCTGGCACTGAGAATCGATTCCCGTAAGCAGTTTTGCCGTCGGACCCACCCATATTACTGGGCTGGTTCAACTTTGCCGTCTGAAATGTCCGGTCGTTACCGGCTTCTAAGAACACAATGTAGGACTGTGCATAACCTTGGTAATTTGGTATCAAATGAAAGCCCTAAGTTAGTGAGCTGAGCAAATTTTGTCATAGAACTGCAAACTCAAAGTGACTGTAGAGTGCTGTGGTTGGTTACACTTGGCAATCTTGCGACAACGCGTTGTAACAACTGCCGTTGCTACAGAATTGTCACAAAGTTGATCGTGTAACCAGTGACACACACCGTTGTGACAACTGGTGACAACGCGTTGGGATTATGCCCGATTTCGTTGTGACAACGGAATAGTAAACATAGCGTTGGCTCAACAGCAAGTGAACGGTGTCACCACTAGCGTAGATAGGGGGGGGGGCGGCCGCCCCCCCCCCCGAAATGGTTTTGCCCCCTGACAAAAATCGGACAGAAGAAAAATTTTAAGCCCGCGCGAAGCGCGGGCTTTTAAATTTATTATAAACGCAAAGAAATTGTACAAAAATGCCCCAAAAATTAGTGCATTTGTACTTCATTCAAAAATTTTCGCGCCTTCGGCGCGACTTAGTTATTAGTATATATACTACAAGAAATAAAAATGCTCCTAAAGAGCAAAGAAAGGAATATGAGTCAACATGGAACATGTAAAATGCTAAATATTGTCGGTTGTAAATTAAGAATAAGACAAGCATGTAAAATGCTAATATGAGTCTGGTGAGGTTGGAAAGTGCAGAAGACAAGTTTGTACACGCACCAATATGAGTGCATGCCAAATAGACTCATATTGGCATTATTAGTATTCTGATGGCAAGTGGTTGCGAATTTCGGTTATATATCACTCACTTAATGTCAGCAAGACGAGACAGGGTAGTTTTAGGGTGGATGACAGGATGCTCCACAGGTTACGCACGTATATACGTATATTGTCACGAAAGTTATCAGATTTAACTGTAAATCTCTGAATACATGAGTTATGCAAACGCTTATTAAAAATGTTATATACGTATATCCGTCCGTCGGCGCATTGTTGACTAACAGCGGTTTAACAGTTTCCTAAGGAGAAAAGTTGACAATGTTGACCATGGTTGGGATATCCATGTGACGTCAATAACGCTACTTATTCGTCTTAACTCCTGCGTAGAAATATATCCGTTAGAATTCCGCAATGGATGCATGCATTATTGTTTCTTGAAGGCATGCCAATATGAGTCTATTTGGCATGCACTCATATTGGTGCGTGTACAAACTTGTCTTCTGCACTTTCCAACCTCACCAGACTCATATTAGCATTTTACATGCTTGTCTTATTCTTAATTTACAACCGACAATATTTAGCATTTTACATGTTCCATGTTGACTCATATTCCTTTCTTTGCTCTTTAGGAGCATTTTTATTTCTTGTTTATCCACTTTTTACATGTCGTTGACATAAAAGCGTTAAAGAATCATTAAGCATTATATACGTATGCATTAAATAGCACAACCCACCCCACCACAGCACTCTACAGCCAATTTGAGCATGCAGTTCTATGACAAAAGTTGCTCAGCTCGCTTAGCGCTTTCATTTGATACCAAATTTGACCACTTTTGAAAATTTTCATTTTCGACCCAAAGTCGCCTAAGTCCCCACCCCACCCCACCACAGCACTCTACAGCCACTTTGAGCATGCAGTTCTATGACAAAAGTTGCTCAGCTCGCTTAGGCCTTTCATTTGGTACCAAATTTGACCACTTTTGAAAATTTTCATTTTCGACCCAAAATCGCCTATTTAATATCATCAGGCATTTGTTGTTAATTGAGCATAAAAATTTATGACAAAATTAGCGCTTTTCACTTGATACAAATTTGACCACTTTTGAAAATTTTCAAAAGTGGTCAAATTTGGTGAATAAAATGAAGAAGCGCTAAGCGAGCTGAGCAACTTTTGTCATAGAACTGCATGCTCAAATTGGCTGTAGAGTGCTGTGGTGGGGTGGGTTGTGCTATTTAATGCATATGAGTGAGCTACGACAACATTTTACAAAGGCTGTCACTGATTACTGAAGGTTTTAACTCCCTTTAACCCGCGTAGTTGGAAGCGGGTTAAATTTGTATAGAAAAACAAGAAGCGGAGTTAGCCAGAGTTAAATTTAATCCATTCGCGAAAAGAGTAGAGTTAAATTTAACTCCATACATTTTTAACTCCACAAGTGATTCGCGAAAAGGGTAGAGTTAATTTTAACTCTTTTCATGAATGCGAGTAGAGTTAAAATTTTTAACTCCGCCTAACTCGGCGAGTTAAATTTAACTCTATTAACTCATTCGCGAAAAGGATCGAGTTAATTTTAACTCTACTCTACCCATTCGCGAAAAGGCCCCCAGAAGAAAAAATATTCCCGACAATAAGAGCTTTCGATTGGTATAAAATTTAACATATTTCGAAAAATTTGAAAAATCGCTATTTTTGAGATTATGGTTGTCAGACCCTCATATCTGACCCCAGTGACCAACTGGGTGCACTAACCTGCAACATTTGTGCCCAAACTTGACCTAAAGTCATCAATAATGGTGCGCAAATAGAAAGTCTAACATTTTATAGGTCTGTGTTGTCATAGCTCTATGTTATTTTCCAAAAAATCGGGAATTTCCGAAATTTTGCAAAACAGAGATTTCTGCGCCAGAGAAATCTCGACATCGGGCAGAGCTGACCAGGATCAGTTGGTATCGTTCGAAATGTCTTGTCATAAGCTGTGATTTGTAGGAAGTAGAATTTTTAATTAGGCCTTACAGCTTTCAGACTATTTCATCAAATTTGCTGACCCCAATTTTAACATTGCAAAACAGTCAAATTTGGCTGTTCTCAAACTTCAAAAACTAATTAAAAATCCTTGCAGGCCTAAATTAAATTTCTGCTTCCTACAAATCCCCCTTCGAGATCGTATTTATAACATAAGATGGACGTTGAAGTACTCCGTTTTGTCGTTGGCGAGATTTCTCTGGCGAACGGAAAAAATCACCACTTTTTCCGTTTCCTGTGTTTAACACATGCTGACATCAACTTTGAGGTGAAATTACTCGCTAACTGTAAGAGATCCGACCTCCGCTTCAAAAATCGTTAAAATATACCAACCGGACAACAAAATATGTGAAAATGAGCAAAATCGGAGATGGTCGAAAATTTGGCCAAAAACGGACCCCCCCCCCCCCTTAACGTAGAAGTTCAAAAAATGCAATCACGCACAATACAATCGGCTTTATATACTTTCCTGGAATAGAAGAAGGTAAACAAAACTTAGCCTCTACATTCACCATGCAAACTGGAAAAATGCTTATGACGACATTTTTAAGAGTACTGGAAACTTTTTCGAATCCCTAAAAGAAGGCAGGACATAAGTAGCACAAAATTGGCTATTGACTCAAAGCAAGAAAAGGTCAAATGCAGCAGCTATACTGCACAGGCATAGAGCTCGCATACCATGAGTCCCCACAGACCATTTAGTCGTAACGACTTCTCCTCCGACAGCAACAGTTTAGCAAAATAATCAATGATGCCTTCTTCAATCAGTTTCTACAAAACAAAACAAGACATCCAACTGACAAACAATACACAATATGGCCATAATAAATTGCCGTGTGAACAAATTGCCGAGGTTTAACACACAGATTTTCAATACCTGAACTCTAAATTCAATTTTATAAATGGAATCATTTTACTAGTTCATGCCCAAAATCCCTCCGTTTCGGATAAATTCTCCCATTGATTGGGACTACAATTTGCATAATATTCGGTTTACCAACAAAAACCAATCCGTAATTTTTCACGACCGATTGGATTTCGGATATGCACTAGGAAGTGTGGATTAAATGTTTGAAAAAATTATACTCGGGATACAAAAGTTTGACAACAGTACTGATTTTAACCAGGAAGTTTCCAACCGATACAAAAACGAAAAATGATTTCCTGAAACAGAAAAGAACCAAATTTTAGCACGTAGCAGCATATACACAGTACATGCAAACGTACGTTACATACTTGACGATTCGGAGCAAATTCAACCACCAAATTGCACAAAAGAGCAGAGCAGGCAACGCTCAAATCGTCAGATCCCTTCTTGGCTAACTAAAACCCGAAAAATAATACTGAGTAAAAAATCATGGGTATCTCCGTATCATTACACATTATACGCTTGTCATACTCTACATGTACACGTCACACTCTACACTCCGTTGTCATCAGCTGCTGAGTCATGCTCCGCATGCTAACGCCCTCCACAATTGCGTACATAGTGAACCTCCCCCGCAAATCAGTAACCCTTACGCAATTGCGTATGTTCACTCGTTGCTACAGTAAGCCTTTTGTTGGGAACCCGGGGTAGAAACGTTATTGTAAAAACGAGTGAACATACGCAATTGCGTACTGGATACTGATTTGCGGTGGGTCCACTAGGTAAACAATTGTGGGGGGCGCATGGCTCGCGAGCTGATAACAGAGTGTGACGCTTGTCACACTCTTATTGATTATGTACTCTTGGTATCACTGGTATCACTGATATCTTGTGGTATCTCGTTGGAGGAAACGTCAGCATTTGACAGAATCTGTAAAGCTTACTCGGCCATCACTCAAATTGACGATTAGGTTCAGAGACTATTACTCAAGACAAGACAATTCGTTTGCTTGAAAGAGACAAATATTAGTACACAAACTTTATTAGCATATAAATCAAACCATTAAACCACTCATAATATAAACCAAACAAGTAGGCCTCAAAAGGGGACAATATTCCTTAGTGGACAATATTCTTCAGCAAAAGCTCAACAAATACCGGCAACCAATCAATGGCAGATAAATCAAAAACTGTGAAAATCAGAACAGATGCACGATCTACCTAAGACTACCAAGTCGTGGCGTTCTACAATAAAACTCAGTTTACACCTCTTGATCATTTGCGATAATCGCAAAATCGGCAAAATACCGGAAAAAACAAGGAATTGCCTTCATTATGCGATATTTTGCCAAACCCACGAATATTGGCAGAACTGTATCAACAAGTACAAGTATATACGGTATATACCTCATAGACAGGTTTCCAGAACGGTTTCTCCTGGAAGGTCGTTCTAAGCTGTTGAACGCTGCGACTCAGTGAAAGCAAGCACTTGACGGCTGCAATCTGAACGCGAATGTTGCCACTGTTATCATTCTCTGGGCAAATGCACTGCATGATTATCTCAAACAATCCACTCACGTCATGAGCAATCTGAAAAAACCAAACTGATACTTTATTTACTCAATCTAAAAAAACAGAGAGAGACGACATGGTATGAAACTTTTCAGCTGTCAATCCAAAATTAACACAAGAATTAACTTTTACAAATAACGGCCAAAAATTGATCGAACAGCAATGACAATTCCAAAGCTATCCTGCAACCGCAGCTAAACCAAGAGAACTTATAAGCTCTCAATTAAATCTTGATGTTTTGGAGAACCCAAAGTGTCAGAGATAGATCCAGATTACTAGACAACTCCAGGGCCCAGGTGTGAGTAACTGTAAACAATGTGGAAGAACTCAGCCACAAACAACTAACGAAACTCAACATCCTCACTCTGCGTCTAATTTCTTCGTCGCTTGCCGCGATTGCTGCCAGAGCACGAAGGGAGCCTTCTCGAAGTTTCTCCACCAGGCTGACTTGTTCCTGATACTAAAAATAAACGAACGGCCATTTACTGTTGCTGCGACAGAACAGTGGTCCATTGAACCATTTCAGCTAAATTATGGAAAACTACAGAAACTACCCTGTTTACTGTTCACTAAAAGATTAATACAACACACAGCAGAGACTTCCAAAATCTGGAATTCTCAGCCAGACTCAAGCCAGGAGCTTTCAATTATTGCATCAAAAAAGAAATCGCAGTTGACAACTAAGCAGCAACAACTACGCAGAAGATATACTTGAGATAAATCAGTGAAGTCTGACACATCTGACGTTGGATGATTTAGCAGTGTTGCCAGGGTGGTGACACACTGGTTGTTCCAGGCCGTCAGACTTTGCAGCTGAGGATCCTCCTCGATTAGATAGGCCAGGGTTAGGGCGGACTCGCCGCACAGCTGTAGATTGTTTAGCAGAGCGTCCAGCTTACAGCCGTACACCAGTGCCGGCATAGTCTGAAAGAAAAAACAACCTTTAAAGCAAAAGTAAATTGAAACCGTAAAAAAAGTTTTAACTTCTGCCTTTAACAAAGTACACTGATCCTCTTCAGACACAAATCTATTGGCATACAAATAAGTTATATCTATATATGTAAAATTTCAAGCAAACCTTCAAGCTTATTGCTGGATCAGTTGTCGGCAGAGCACCACTTCTACAGATATTCGTTAAGCTAAAACACCATGTTTTTCAGCATTAAAATTACAATTTCAAAGTACAATAATTGGTGCCTAAAAACGTCACCAGTAGATTCTTCTGCGAACGCCACCTACTTGAATTATACAACAGTCAAACTGTGCAGGAAACAAACATGAACTTTTTCCGGCTTATGACAGTTCATTTGTCAAGATGTGATAATGTTAAGACCAAGAGTACGTATGTATATACCAAGTGAAATAGAGTGCTCTTGTTATCATAATACATCAGATGCCTCTCCCGAAAGTATTTAGGACAACCAGAACTCACCATTTAGCACTAGCATACTGAAGCTCCTTCGGCTTCGCTCGACTCATCAGATCCACAAAACGAAACGTAATTGGTTGAGAGCCGCACTGAGCTAAAATAGACACACAATTTCCAGGAATACACTTTGCACCTTTACGATTGACGATCATAATGCGTTTCAATTTACCCACCTCACCCACAATCCGGACGTTGGGGAAACCCCGTAATAATTGATTGCCAGCTCATTGAAAAAACCAAGATTTGCTTTAGACTGCTAATAAAATAATACAATAAAATCTAAAACAGCAAATAATGATGAATTTGTTGGTTTACAATAGTCCTATTTTAGATAGTTCACTGTCTCGCGATAAAACAACAAGAAAAATTAAAATTAAAACTTACACTCAATGATAGCTGAAGAAATCTCTAAATTCATATAGCACAGAGTAGCGAGACATTGCAGACTACACAGCTGAATCTAAAAATACAACAAAAACTCGAATAACCTCAAATCAAAAATACCTAAAATAAGCATAAAAAACTGATAGCACAGTAATCATTATATACGACTGGTGGCAGTTTAAACCCGCTTAATAATACTACTACCAATAATAATAATAATATTCGTCCGTTTCTGCGAAATAGATATCCACTTTCTGTAAACAATCCACTTTCTGTAAACACTTGCTTTCAGTCAAATGACCAAAATATAAACCGGTTCTATGGATTAATCATTCTCAAAATGGCGAAGGTGTCTCCATAAATTTCTCATCCCTCCAGCTCCTCCAAACGCCTACGCTCACTTTTGATTATTCGATACAAAGACAAATCCTTCGTAAAACAGCGAAACTCTGTTTTTCAGAACAAAAATACCTTTACAATGGACGAAGCGACCAAAGGCATCAAAGCACTCACAATGCCATTATTGTGCCATCGCACCTGATGAATACTGTCCTAAAAACACCACTAAAACCCAGTCAATAAAACCAATCACAATTCACAAGACAAGCAATACTTAGAATAGTCCACAAATCAATGGAAGAAAACAGTGTAGCAAGCTCTTTATCCAACCCATTTTACTCTAGCTTAAAATACTGAACATTAGGACCCAAAAGAAATTCCGCGAAAAATGCTATTTACGACTTTGTCAATGCAGAGAAATTAAAAAATTACTAATACATAACCGATAACTGAGAGCAAAGATGTGCGCCGAAAAAACCTTTTTCGGAGCGCGAGTGTTTTTCGGTAAGTTGGGAAAGTGAAATTTTTGAAAAATCCGAAATACCTTTAAAATGGTATAAATTTACTATTCTCACCTTCGTTTACAAGCTAGAATCGTTAAAAATTTGACGAATTCTGGCACTCTAGATGCAATTCGAACACATGGGAAGGGACAATTGGAAAAAAAATAGAAAAATACTGAGAAAAAGTTGAATTATACAACCGAAAAAAACTTAATTTTTTACAATTTGTTTCTGAGAAATGCCAACCCTGGTTCATAGGAAAGACTGCACATGAACCAAACTAACCAAACAACAGTTGGCGATGATGGTGGCAACACATTCCTGAGTGATCACTGACCGATTCATTATCGAAACCAAAAGGGGTATGACAGAGGAATCGTCATATAAGGAATCAATTGGAGATAAATCTGTAGTGAAAATTGTTCGAATGCACCGCAGACAGGCCTCAACGTACTTTAAATCAGTGCTATTTAGTGCTAAAACAAAATAATGTCAAAACAAAATAAAAATAAATAAATGAATATATATGTAATATTAATAATATAATAATAATAATAATAAGGAACCACTGGCGGAACCAGGATTTCGTGACCGGTGGCGCCCCAAGGGAAAAGTTTCTCGAGCCTCCGACAAGCTGTTTATCGAAATTATCGAATGATAAATTCATTTCATTATGAAGGGACAAGAAACATTTTAAGAACATTACACAGTTTTAGCAAAAAAATAGAAATTTTCTGCGAAAAAACAGTGGATGCTTTTTAAGTTATTTCTTCAATAAAATATCAAAGTCCAAAACGTGAATACCCAAAACAATGTTCACCTTTCTTCCACTACCGGTTTCGGGTACTCAAACGACCCTTCGTCAGGTGGATCCTGTCCCTTCGGCGCTGCAAAATTTCAGGAAATGGGAAGGTCGGGGACAACGTTATTGACTGGGAGACAGGGAGGGACCGCGATACAGATGTCCGGGAAGCTCAGGGGCCTCGGTGACGATTTGGGGGCAAGTTCTGATTCAGGGGGCCAGGGGGCGGGACTGTGACACAAATGTTTGGGGGGCTCTCGGGGCCCCAGGACGGTCTTCGACAGAATGGATGCTAGTAAATCCAGACCCGGGTCTGGATTTACTAGCATCCAGTCTGTCGAAGACCGTCCTGAGCCCCCTAGAGCCCCCAAACATTTGTGTCACAGTCCCGACCCGCCCCCCCCCCTGGCCCCCCGAATCAGAACTTTGCCCCCAACTCGTCCCGAGGCCCTTGGAGGTTCCCGGACATCTGTATCGCGGTCCCTCCCTGTCTCCCAGTCAATAACGTTGTCCCCGACCTTCCCATTTCCTGAAATTTTGCAGCGCCGAAGGGACAGGACCCACCTGACGAAGGGTCGTTTGAGTACCCGAAACCGGTAGTGGAAGAAAGGTGAACATTGTTTTGGGTATTCACGTTTTGGACTTTGATATTTTATTGATTTCTTTGTATCCCTTGTGGATCCGTGAATACGTGGCTGTTTTATCGATTATCTCTTAAGTTATTTCTTCAAAAAGCAATAATAAATTTGCTACTGAAAATTAAAAACTGTAGTGTACAGTCCGACAGCGCGGAATCTATGTTTCTACTTTCCCCCATTTTTCCACTTTCGAATCGCAAATGGGAACATTCGCCCCCTGGATCCGCCTCTGTCACTAACTAAATACATGAAATAATTTCCTTCAGTTAAAACCTTGCAGATTTTAGGACAATTTACTTTACATATTTTAGTAACTACACAAAATTGTTTATTTGCAATCGAAAATTCACAAGCGCACACCAACATCAAGATCAGCGTAGCCAGAAACTATTTCGGGGGATGCCAAAATTACAGTACAGCTCATTTCAAAGTGAGTTTGAAGCGATGTCGCAAAAGCAAATTACGCGACAGTTTTCGCGAAATGTCGTTAATTTTTGGCGACATTTCTCTAAGATTTTGGGAGATTTCGCGAATTTTGAAGCGAAATGTCGCCAATTTCGCGACATTTCGCCAGATTTGGGACTTCGCCTCAAACGCACTTTGAAATGAGCTGTACTGTAATTTACCGTGCAGGCGCAGGGCCAGAGAAGTTACACGTCACGGCAAAAAACTCTAGGAACATCCACAATTTTCAGGGGATATCCTCATTTCCCCTGCCTGCTCGTCCGTTTTACATAATGTTTTTACCTTTTAATAATTTAGGAACAATGCTCTCGGAAATCAAATAGGCAATATCCTTCCTGGATCCTCTGGCTAAGCTGCCAAGCACGATAGCTGTTTCCCTGGCTAATGGTGTAGACTCTGCTCCAGCTTCATCCAGAAATTGCAGAAGTCTAAAATATTGCAACTAACAAAGAAAAGTTACATACGTATGCAACAAATTAGGATTGTTTTCTACTTTACGTTACCATTTTTGTCATATATATATAAACAAGTAACAAAAATGCCCCGCACAAAAGGGGATAATATGTGTGTTGGGCCTATGTCTTCGTTTAATCCGGTTGTGAGAAAGAAAGTATATAAATCGACACAGCAAGTTTGGGTGGGTGGTTCTATGGCGAAAGTTGTTCAGTTCGATGCGGGCCTTCATTTGACTCGAAATTTGACCACTTTTGAAAATTTTAATTTTTGACCCAAAATCGCCTAAGTCCCCACCCCACCCCACCACAGGCCTCTACAGCCACTTTAGGTACGCACTTCTATGACAAAAGTTGCTCAGTTCGATGCGGGCTTTCATTTGGTACCAAATTTGACCACTTTTGAAAATTTTAATTTTTGACCCAAAATCGCCCAAGTCCCCACCCCACCCCCACCACAGCCCCTACAGACACTTTAGGTACGCACTTCTATGACAAAAGTTGCTCAGTTCGATGCGGGCTTTCATTTGGTACCAAATTTGGCCACTTTTGAAAAATTTTAGTTTTGACCCAAAATCGCCTAAGTCCCCACCCCCACCCGACCAAAGCACTCTACAGCCACTTTGAGCATGCAATTTATGACAAAAAAGTTGTTCAGCTCACTTAGCGCTTTCATTTGGTACCAAATTTGACCACTTTTGCACCTATTTTTGACCACTTGACCCCCTACCCGATTTACCCTTCAAACGGCAAAGTGGAGCCAGTCCAGCAAAATGGGTGGGTCGGACGGCAAAACGGACTCCGGAAATGAGCTGGGCGCACCAGAAAACTCCTATGGTCAAAGTTTTGAGAGGCTATGCACAGTCCTATATGGTGTTCTTGGAAGTCGGTACCGACTTGACCCCCCCGACAGCAAAGTGGAACCAGCCCAGCAAAATGGGTCGGTCCGACGGCAAAACGGGACACCTGAAATGAGCTGGGCGCACCAGAAATCCCCTACGGACAAAGTTTTGAGAGGCTATGCACAGTCCTATAGGGTGTTCTTGGAAGTCGGTACCGACTTGACCCTCCCGACAGCAAAGTGGAACCAGCCCAGCAATATGGGTAGGTCCGACGGCAAAACTGCTTACGGGAATCAATTCGCCGTGCCAGAAAACCTTTGTATGAAAGAATTGAGCTTTCTAAGTTGAATACACAGCGAGAAATTTCGATTTTTCATTTTTCGAATTTTCACCATTTTTGACCGGCCACTGTGGTCGCATGGGAAGTGATAGAGAAACGAGACTTAGCTATTTAGTTAGTTCAATATATGTAGTTTCTGAATATAAAAAGAAATCGGCTCCAGCTCTTAACGTTCGAGCTGCGCAGCGACCACAAAAATGGTCACTTTTCGCTCTGAGCCGACTTTGCGTCGCCGCTGCGGCGCTGTGGAGCGCCTGCGGCGCAAAAAAAGTAGCGATTCTTAAATGGCGCATGGGGTACTACCAGAATTTACCCCTGGCATTTTTTTAGGGTTTTGAAAGTGGGGGGGAAGGGGGGGGGCTTCCGAAAAGTGGGGGGGGGGGGGGGCGAGCCAAAGGTAAAATATACCGAAATTTTTAGCGAAAAATTAGCATTTTTAAGGTAAAAACGCAAAAATCGCTGTTTTTAAGCTTAAAATGAGCTTATAAGTCCATAAATTAGCTAAAAATTGAGAAAATTTTTGAAAATTTGACCCCAAAAACCTTATTTTTTGACACTTTTGGGCGACCCCCAAAAAAGTGGGTGGGGGCTTGCCGAAAAGTGGGGGGGGGGGGGGGGGGGAAAGTTGGGGGGGGGGGCCGAAAAGAGTAGGGGGAACCGCAAATTGGGGTGGGCCCCCACCCCCCCCACTAAAAAAATTCCAGTACCCCTTTAGGTCCGGCCTCCGCTGCAGATTACGTGAAAGAGGCGGAAAGTCAGGGCAATACGACCATTAAATAGGAGAAACCGGAAAAAAAAACATCGCCGCCATAACCGGTCCGGGGCACAACTTTTTAACGGAAAGTGATACGGGGCTGAAACTTCGCACACATACTAAACTCGATGTGCTCTACAATTTGCGCATGAAATCTGCGCAGGATCTGCGCAGGATTTTGCGCAGCCTCTGCGCAGCTTATTTTACGGTGTCTCCAGGGACTTTTGACACATATTATAGGGGTCGCTGCCGCGACCCCTATGCTGTGTTTTTTTTTTCGTCCGAACTTTTTGCGGTCCGTGGCGCAGTGCTCCAAAATTTTTTGCGTAATTTGGAAAAAAATTGCGCCACGCCTGTTTTCGCTCAAAAAACCGATTTTTGCGTTATTTTATATTTTATTTAACGTTTTAAAGCATTTTAAAAGCTTAATTTATCGTTTTGCCACGCCAGAGAGGAGCCTAAAAAATGCCTTAGCGCAAAAGTGCGTGAATAAAATTAAATATGTATATATATGAAACATTTATCAGCAGGAATTTGTTGAAAATTGGACTTCGGCACTTATATAGTGTGTGTTTTCGCAAAGAATTTGTCTTCTGAAAAACATTTTTCGCGATCTCACTATTTTGTTTTCGACATATATACATAAGTATATACAATGTATTTTGATTATTTAACATTTTGTCATTTTGACGACATTAAAGAAAGATCAGAGACGGATACGCTAAAGAAAGAACGATAATGTTAAAGCTGGAAACGAAATAAGAACAATTACGTAGATGCGCCGAAGGCGCAAAAATGTTTCAAGAATGTATTTTGTAGTTCAAAACTTTTCAAGAAATTAAAAAATAGTTGATTCAGAAACCGTCAATTTTCGTGTGTTCCAAGAAAATTGTGCGGCCACGTGCGAGGGGTAAGTTTCGTAAAGCTGAACAGATTACATCTTACAGCTTACATCTACAATTTTCATTTTTTAATCAACGTACGGTACCTGCACTTGATGAGTTGTATAAAATGCTTTGATGCCCCAAACAATTTTGCAAAGGCACTTTTGAATTAGTGGAAAACAAAACAGCTGATACAATAAAACGCTTTAGCATCAACAACGAACAACCAAAAAGTTTTGGAGTATATATCTCAAATAAGCAAATGTACACACAAGGCGGGGGTCTGGGGGCGGCAAAAATTAGAAGAATTTTTAAATTTTTGGCTCCAAATCGCATTTTTAAAGCATATTTTGGCCCAAAAATTTTTGCGTACTGTGGCGCAACGGCCCAAAATTTTTTGCGTATTTCAGAAAAAAATTGCGTAATTTCGCAGTTTGTGGCGCAAAAAAAAAACCCAGGGGCCCCTATGATATCTGACTTATATAAACACACAAAACACACGCACATGCGCACACACACGCGCATACACACACACACACACACAAACCGGCAACCATATAGGTAAATTAAGCTACCGTGGCAAGACTCCAGTCGACTGCAAAAGAACAGACTTCTGAGAGCAATTCCCAATAACTGAGTGCTTTAGTCGTCTAAAAACATATATACATACGTTTACGGTAAATTTGATTTGTGTGATTTGTATGCGGACCCCCCCCCCCCCCCCCCAAACAACTCAAAACTTTAAATTCCATTTAGGCCCCCCCCCCCCCCCCCACCCCAAAATCCCAGTCCCCCCCCCCCCCCCCCCACTCCACCCAACAACACAACAACAATATAAACAATATATACATATACATATTACTACTCATATAACTCTCTCATCCTCCCACCGCCCCCACCCCACCCACCCCACCATACCTCCCCCCCCCAGACCAGAAATCTTACTCGGGCGGGGGTCCCCCCCCCCCCCCCCACCCACCCCGCCCGCCAAAAAAAACCCAAACCAACCCCCCCCCCGCCCCCGGGGATGCATAGATATCAATGAGAATAGGAAAATATCAAAACGTGGACACCCAGAAATCTAACCAACCTTAATCACGCGACCGGTTTCGGAACCGACGTGGTCCCTTCATCAGGCGACTCCTGGCTATCACTCGCTGCAAACGTTCCTGAGGGGCTATTGGATTCCGTATTCGAATGGGAGGGCAAGCTGAAAGTTCGGGGGACAGGGGGGCACCTTGGACACTTCCGGGAGGAAGGGGGACCTGGGAAGGCTGGGGGCGCTCCTGTGTTCAGTAGAATGGATGCTAACAATGTCAGACTCGGAAGGTGGGGACTTGTTGAAACGAAGGATATGTTCCCAATTTAAATTGAGAGGATAGTCCGTACAAAGTTGGCTAATCCACCGTTTTTCTTTCTTCTTTCTGATGTTTTCATCTGTTGCACCGTCGATCACAGACACCAATAAATCAGTTAAATCGTGACAATGATCTCTGAAATCACAAGAGAGCGGTTTGTTAGCATCCATTCTACGAATGTCATATCTGTGTCCGTTAAATCGCAAGGACAGGGAGTTTCCTGTTTCCCCAACGTACTGGGAGCTGCATCCTTTTATTTCCGCCAGATATATAATTCCCGCACTCCTGCAGTCAAAATTGCCCTTGACTCTGTACTCTAGGCCAGTCACAGAGCTTCTGATACTTGAGCCATGTTTGATGTTAGGGCAGAGGGCGCAATTTCGGCGGCCACACTTAAAAGTGCCATGTCGATCGGACCCGGGCCGCTCAGTTATTTCCATGGAGCCGGGAGGTGGTAATCTGGCCCTCACAAAGACATCCCTCAGCTTACGCGGAGGTCGCCAAAATAAGTTAATCTTGACATTGAGACCACTAAGAAAATGTTCATGACGCTTCAATATATCAGTAACACAGTTAAGGTCAGGATGATAGGGCAAAATAAGGAAAAATGACTTCGTTTCGCCGTCGGGGTCAGGTTGGGTCTTGGGGGCTAGCAAATCGGGTCGGTTGAAGGACAGAGCTTTAGTGATACGTCTGTGTACCTTCCCTCTTGGGTAGCCCCTCTTGATCAAGTCATCCTTCAGCTGAAGGCACCGTAATTTCGCCACATCAGGTTCAGAACAGATGCGGCAAATTCTGAGAGCCTGGCTATATGCTATCGGCAGCTTGTGCTGTGCCGGATGACAGGACCCAAAATGCAGGTATTGCCTGGTGTCGGTAGGCTTAATATAGAGATCAGTCACAATTTTCCCATTCTTTAGTTCTACGCATACGTCTAGGAAATTGACTTTGGTTCCGCCATAATTAACCTCCAGCTTAATGCTTGGGATTAGATTGTTGGCCAGTTCCATGAAGTTTTCAAGACTCTCACGGGAGCCTTCCCAGACAATAAAAATGTCATCGATGATATCAATCTCCACCACGTCCAAAAGGTTTGCGGTCCGCAAAAGGAGAGCAAACAATTTCTTTTCAAAGGCATATCCCAGCCCCTGAAGATGTTTGCAGGTTGCGCAACCGCCTTCTCCGTTGCTAATGCCGGTAATCTGGGACCAAAGTGTATTGCGACACCCTGAGCGCGATTTTCAGTGATACCTCTGTGCCGTCGACACACCAACCTTACCGCCCAGGAGAAGACAGCCATCAGAGAACTGCGTCAGAATCGCAACATTGTGATCAAGCCAGCTGACAAAGGGCGAGCGGTAGTGGTGTGGTCTAGGGCAGAATACATCCGTGAGGCCAGTAGACAGCTGTCCGACACAACCACCTATCAGAAGGATAGCGGCGACAGAACCGAAATTGTATGTGGTGCTATAGCGGGTCAGATCGAGAAATGGCACTATCGACAGGCAATCAGTGCCGAACTCATGGAAAAACTTACGCCGACAAATGCGAAGCCAGCCCGCTTCTATCTGCTTCCCAAAATCCACAAGGAAAAGATGCCCTGTCCGGGAAGGCCCATTGTGTCTGCCAATGGTTGCCCTACCGAGAAAATCAGTGGATTCGTGGACTCTGCTCTTAAACCCTTAGTCAAACAAATTCCCTCATTCATCATGGACACCACCGATTTTCTACGGAAATTGATGTCCTTGGACGTTTCCCCAGGCTGCATATTAGCAACGGCTGATGTGGCAAGCCTATACACCAACATTCCCCGTCGTCTTGGTTTGGAAGCCTGCAGAGAAGCTCTGCAAGGTAAGAACAACGCTGGACATCCTACCGACATGATTTTGGAGCTGGCCGACCTGGTTCTGACCAAAAATATCTTTGAATTTAACGATGACTACTATACCCAGAAGGATGGAACAAACCGCTCTCTTGTGATTTCAGAGATCATTGTCACGATTTAACTGATTTATTGGTGTCTGTGATCGACGGTGCAACAGATGAAAACATCAGAAAGAAGAAAGAAAAAACGGTGGATTAGCCAACTTTGTACGGACTTATCCTCTCAATTTAAATTGGGAACATATCCTTCGTTTCAATATGTCTCTACCTTCCGAGTCTGACATTGTTAGCATCCATTCTACTGAACACAGGAGCGCCCGCTGGCCTTCCCAGGTCCCCCTTCCTCCCGGAAGTGTCCAACGTGCCCCCTTGTCCTTTGAACTTTTAGCCTGCCCTCCCATTCGAATACGGAATCCAATAGCCCCATCAGGAACGTCGGTAGCGAGAGATAGCCAGGAGTCGCCTGATGAAGGGACCACGTCGGTTCCGAAACCGGTCGCGTGATTAAGGTTGTTTTGATTTCTGGGTGTCCACGTTATGATATTTTCCTATTCTCATTGATATCTATGCATCCCCTGTGGATCCGTGGACTGGTGTCTGTTTTGACGTTATTAGCAATACGTAACCGAACGAAGCATAC
>JASAND010030020.1:0-20654 GCA_030248195.1 Trissonchulus latispiculum | reverse complement strand
ACATTTCTTTAATATTGGACGGGCTTCTGTTTTTGTCCACTTCATCCCAGAAATAAATTCCGAAAAAGGAAAAATAGTGGTACGTAAACTAACTTGTTTCTATAATAGTAAGCAAATATTTGACTCATGTTTAAGATGGAGTTTTTTGTGAATAAAAACTGCTGCAATGGACCATTTCTATTGCTTACACTTGCCGCGGTAGCTGTTCAGAAAGTTGACTGCCAGAAGTGGCGACTAGCTACGTGTGAGATTTCTGGTTCCTTCGTGCCTCTGCGTACTCCTGTCTTGAACTGTCTGAATTTGTTAAAAAATTAAGAAGTATACCATTACAACTCCCGCCCGGCAAGGGTTGGAAACTGCACGAGCGAACCCTTAGGAGTTGTGAAGACTTAGACATGGTAGCTAGATATGGCTAGGTAGCAACTTGACTCCAACATGCAGAATTTCAATACTGACTTAAAGTTAACAAAGTAACGAAAAACATGTCACATTTGTTCTGTCTTTTCGAAGCTAATTACAATGGTAGCTTCAATCTAGTTTCTTTAATCTTCTTTCTTTTTAATTCTTAACATCCTCCCGGCGGGCGATGTCTATATATCCATTTTCACCATAGTCTGTTTCTAGGGGTACAAGATCTTTCACGCTTCTTCTTGAAACGGCTCCATTGGAAAATTGAACTTTGGCATAGCGGCAGTGAGTGTCTTGCGATGGCAGCAGTTGTACGAGCTTTGCCATCTTCCAAGTGTTTCTTGGACTGTCCGCTTTTATCAGATAAACTTTGTCGATCTCTGGAAGCCAATCCCTTTCTCCTTTTCCCGTCTTGAAATAGTTGACTTGAGCTGCCCTAAGTTCTTGAAGATACTGCTTTCGCCACATATTCCAAAATTGAGTGAGCCTTTTCTGAATCACGTTGTAGTGTTTCAGCAAGGCTATCTTCGATGGCTTCAGCTCAAAGTCAGGATCCTCGATATCTTCTTCTGGAGGCAGATTTAGACGCGTAGACGGAGCTATGAAATCCGCCGGCGTCAGTGGGTTGACTTCCTTGAAGGCGTTGGAGATGTTAAGGATGGGGCGGCAGTTCACCGTTGCCTCGATCTCACATATGATGGTCTGCAAGGCTTCGTCTGATATGGTCATCTTCCATAGGGTTTTCCTTAGCGCTCGTTTGACCAAGGAAACTAGTCTCTCATAAAAGCCTCCAAACCAAGGGGAAGCTTCGGGGATAAATCTCCAAACTATCTGTCTTGAAGCTAGATAGCTTTCCAACTTCTCTAATTCTCTAGCCGAAATCGCTCTGCTCCAGATTTGATTGAGCATGTCCGAACAGCTTGTGAAGGACTTGGCGTTGTCAGAGATGAAACTGACCGGAGCTCCTCTTCTTGCAATGAAGGAAGTCTTGGTAGAGAAGGATTTTCTAACCATAGAAAGCGGACGCTGTCTCGATCTTCTTCCCTCAAGCCAACCTGAAGAAAGGCCTTTTCAATGTCGGAGATCATTGCAATTTTTGATTTCCGAAATCGCAGGAGTAGCCCTACTAGGTTCCTCAGGTAGTTTTCTCCGGTGTAGATAAGATCGTTTAGTGACGGTCCATTGTTGGCAGTTTTTGCGCTCGCGTCGTAGACGATGCGCACCTTCGTGGTTCTTCTATCACTTCGGATGACAGGGAAATGAGGAATGTAGTGTACTACTGTTTCTGTAGATTCCCCTTGTCTGACTGGCTCTATGATCCCCTTTGCTAGTTGATCCGCTATGATGGAATTGTATGCCTCAAAGTTCTTTGTGTCTGATACATTTGGAGCTAGTGTTTGTATGGTTCTTCGGAGCCTGTATTTAGCGACATTGTAGTTATCCTGAATTTGTGGGTTTTCAGTCTTCCATGGCCATCTCACGTAATAGCGCCCTTCATGTCGAATCACATCTTCTTTGAACTTTTGATAGAATTGGGTGCTGCTTGAGTTGGTATGGAAACCTACAGACTCAAGATCCCAAAACCGCTTCAGATCAGTGTATTCTTCGTTAGCTTCTTTGTTATCGGCAAAGAAAATGGGCATGGAAGCTATCGATGCAGACGGAACTTTGGAAGTGAGGTAGTTTCCCGAAAGCATGGTACCTAGTGGAGTGTAGTATATGGCCATGGATGGACCGACTGGTATCACCTTAAGGAGTGCTTGTGGCCCCATGAGTTGGTGCCAATAGTCCATCCCAATTATTAGATCCAAAGCTACTAGTGTTGTTTTAGGAGGTGGTAGGTTGAGCGGACTAAAGGCTTGAATGTATTGTAGTGTCTGGTCGTCAAAGTCGACAGGGTATAGAGGAAGAGATGGTGTCATGTTTGGAACAGAGTAAGCGAAGATGTCAAGTCTGAAACCATTTGGTCCTAGCAGACGAATCTTCACAACTTCAGCCTCTAGCTTTTCTGTTTTCTGGGAGTTGAATCTTGCTGTTTCAAGTGTAACTTTCTTTATAGCTTTTAGGCCTAACTTTTTAGCTGCAGACTGGTTGATGCAAGAAAATCGGGCTCCAGAATCAAGGTAGAGCTGAAGCTTAGCGGTAGCGTTGTTGTCTGGATTTTTGGCTGTGCATGGAAAGGACGACATAATGATGCCATCCTTTTCATTGGAACCGGCTAAATGGACCTGTAAATTTGTTGCCGCTTCTTCGTCCCGGTTTTCTGGCGTAGAAGTTTCATTTTGGTTAGCTAGGTGTTGATTTGAAACCTGTGCTTGACTCTGCCCATATTTTCTATGACGGCAGAATGCTGAGTTGTGGGTAGACTTTTTACAGTAGAAACACTGCTTTTCTCTTTTACACTTGTTTGCTGTGTGGCCTTTACCTAGAAACTTGAAACAGTAGTCTCCCTTCTTAGCGATTTCTATACGGTCATCAACACCAGTTACTGTCTTGCAAGTATCACTGTAGTGGCCCAGTTTACCGCAGAAGATACAGCTTAACTTAGTTTTGGGGCTTGGTTGATATGTTGATGACTGTAAAAACGTTACTGTAGACGGGGAGTTGGAATTGATATCATCTGTTACTGGTTCGTTGTAGTTACTTAGTTTTCTAGGCCTTTTAGAACAGTCTCTGTCTTTTTCTTTCCATTTTTGGATTTTCTCTAACGTGTCCAAAAACTCTAACATGGACCAGTTTGTTAGAGTCTGATCTTTAAGCATTGCAATTTGCGATGCATGCTTGAACAACTCTGAAGGGAGTTTTTGTAGTAGTAGTGGTACGTACGCATTTATGACAGTGTTTTCTACACCTAGCCGATTTAGAGAAATAGAAATGGCTCTGATCTCGTCAATGAACTAACTTTTCTAGGTATGACAGATTATCTTTCACATTTCCTATATTACCCAAGGCTTTCCAGTGATCCATTTTCATGTCATTTTCATCACCGTAAGCCTTTTGTAGAGTGCTAACCACTTCCGAGTAGCGGTCGCCCTGAAGACCAAACCCTTTAACCTTATCGTGAGCAGGACCTTTTAGACTTTGCAACAAATAGTCTAGTTTCTGTTTATTGTGAAGGTCGCTGCGAGAGTGGATATTCACGTCAAACGAATCCCAAAAATTAGCCCACTCTAATCTGTTCCCAGAGAAGGTTGGTAGTTTAAGCTTTGGTAGACTGGTTTTAACTATAGGCTGATTATTTCTTATTCTACCTTCGGTACCTTCTGCTCCTCCATCGCTTCTTCGGGGTGATTGCTGCTGGCTCGTGACATTCGCGATCTGTTGTATGAGCAATCGCATGCTGGCCATGTCTTCCCGTCGCTGATTCTCCAATCGTTCGATGTCTTCACGACGTCGTATTTCATCCTCTCGACGCTGGGCGTCCTGGCGATCGAGAAGATGAAGCAGAAGTTGCATCGTATCGGTAGGACGGGATGTCGTATTCGCTGTCGCAACGGATGTCGACGCCGTTACGACTGGTGACGTGGCGTGGGCAGGGCCTGTCGCTTGAAGCGTTGAAGACGGCCCTGACGCAGGACCATGGGAAGGCGCAGTGGTTTCTGTCGATTGATCGTGACGGAAGGGCTGGGAGGTGAGAGGTCCAGAGGTTGAAAAGGTGGATGGAAGAGCTGCCAACGTTTGCGTGAGCTCCTCGGTGGCTGGGCTCTGCGGTTGGACTGGACTTGGAGGATTGGAAGGTTCCGACAAACTGAGCTGGAGCGCTGCGGGATTGCAGCTGTAGACATTGATCAGTTCGTTCCGTGAAAATACCCCGTTGACTAATAGAAATTGAGGTAAAGTCAACGGCCAACAGTTGGAACAGTTCCATTGGAATGGGCACCCCATAGTTCTGAGCGCCTCATAGAGTTCGTCTGATAGGGACCCATTGGACTTAGAGTTCACGCAGTGGATACACCACCACAGTTCACAGCGGTCACATTGGATGGCTTCAGGCAACACTTGGTGGCAGTTGCCGCATGGTAGATTGTCAATGGTGGAGTAATCGTTCATAGTGTCAATGGAAAGGATGGTGGCAGGCAATAGCAACAGAAACGGTAATATATACGCTCTGCTACCACAAAACGTGTGAAGACTTAGATATGGTAGCTAGATATGGCTAGGTAGCAACTTGACTCCAACATGCAGAATTTCAATACTGACTCAAAGTTAACAAAGTAACGAAAAACATATCACATTTGTTCTGTCTTTTCGAAGCTAATTACAATGGCAGCTTCAATCTAAAGTTTCTTTAATCTTCTTTCTTTTTAATTCTTAACAGGAGTCAAATGTGACATATCACAACTCACAAACTCTTTAATCAACACAAAAATAACAGACAAACATAACAGGGAAATTTCTACTTGGAAAAGTTGTCAGATATCTATTTGCCCTTCTTAGCCTTAATTTTTCTCAAATAAAATTCCAGCTCCTTTCCTTCCAGGATATATCCATCACAACGACCCACTTGACCAGGGCGGCTGGCAATGCAAGCTACAAAGAAAACACACTGTTAGTATAAAATAACTGCAAAGCAAAACGTATTCGGAAAGACCCCAGTCCCCATACTACATACTACCTCCACGCTACGAAATCCTGCCCCGATATACTGTACTCATGGAATGAAGGTAGTAGAATGAATGAAATGAATTCGTAGGTTTACTACATTCTGCTAGGCCGGCGCACAATTCTAAGATATTCTACAACACTGCTATTTCTCTAACTTGATCCTACCTACTTAAGGTCTTGTCTCGATTACCACCATCACTCAAAATTCTTAAAACTGGACCATTTTGAGCTAAAATTTGGTAAGGGCATGTGTTCGATCACGCTGAGTTCAAATATTGCAAAATTTTTCAATTTCGCGAAATCGATTTCTTCTATTCGCAAGGAAACAAAGGAAACCGAAAACTTTTTGTCTTCGATTTTGCTCAAAAGCTGTATGTAAGAGTTTTCTGGGCCGCGTAACACGAATCCCTAAGCCATTCGATAGTTCGCTATAAAGTAAGGTACTAAGCTTAAGCTGAGCTAACGAAAAGCTGAGTCATAAAACGGAGTTCAGATTCGTGTTCTGCGGTCCAGAAAACCCCTATACACAACTTTTCAGTAAAATCGAAGACAAAATATTTTCGGTATATCCTTGGTCCCCCTTTGCGAATCGAAGAAAAACGAATTTCGCGTAATCGAAAAATTTTGCGATATTTGAACTGACCGTGGTTGAAAACATAATCATACTAAACTCACATCGTCAAGTTTTGAGATTTTTTAGTGGTGGTGGTGGGGGGGGGGTAATCGAAACAAGACCCCCTAGTTACATTCAGCCAAACTGTCAAGAAAAATAAGAAATTTGCAAGCACCCGTCAGAGCAGGAATGACACCTACCTAACAGACGACCTTGAGCGAACTGCTCCTCAATGCTATGTTCAACTTTTGCAAGTTTCTGACGCTCAGTATACTTCTTCAACGCAGACTTGCTTCGCTTTTTATTAATCATTTCTTCCTCTGCTTCGGTCTAAAATAAAAATTAGTGGAACAAGTAGGAAAAATGCTCCTTGCAGTCGCATGAAAAAGCTAATATGAGCTATGATGGTTAACATTTATGTGTCAAGGACAAGATTTAAAATGTTTAATATGAGCCAATATCTAAATAAGTAGAGGACAAGATGTAAATGAGCCGCTACGTTTCTCTTGGGCTCATATTGACGCTCGTTTAGCTTTTGCTTACTTTGAATACAACACTGAAATGGCTTGCATGAATAACGACGCATATAAACATTAATGAAAAACACAAATGAACTGGCCAAAGAAAAATTCAAAAAACTGGGGGTTTGGAGGCGAAATTTTATTGGGTGGGCCACTTTGATGGCCCTTTCGTGCTGTGAACTTATGAAAATGGAAGTGTTAAGTGTCCAGTTCTTTTACTACGCTTGATCGTTACTCTTGTTTACTCTGAAATGAAATGCGGGCAGTTGAAAGTTATGTAAGGCACTTCGAAGCGCTGTGGCAGAATTGTCCAAACTTTGCACTGTGTACGGTCGGCAATAAGTAAAGTCAAGAGTACATAGTAACTAATTGTGTGACAAGCGTCATGCTCTTAGTTATTAACCTTGCGACATGATCTGCAAGATACCGGCTGACCTCCTCACAAATTAGACCCATCACTTCAAAGGAATTTGAACGCTATGCCTATGTTCTAAAGCTCAAAAACACAACTAGGCAGTCAGTTGATTCAAAGGGTATCTGTTGGAAGCTTCAGAGCACAAGCATAGCATGCAGATTTCTTTGAAGTGATGGGCCTAATTTATGGGAGGGGGTCTGCCTTTATCGTGCAGATCATGCCGTAAGCCTATAACTAAGAGCACGGCGCTTGTCACACTATTATTTATTATGCACTCTTTGTGTAGTTAGCCAAAACTTGCAACAACTTGGATATATTACAAGGCTGCTAATTTGTGAGTGTCCATTTTCAACTTTCACTGATATCGTTCAAGCTTCATAGACAAAGTGTTGAACCGACTTTTACGACTGTTGATAAATTTCTGTTCAAAATAAATATTTCAATGTGTTTTACCTGCCATTCCTATACACGTGCCGAAGAAATCGAAATCTTCAAGTCTGTTTGCGTTTACGTTATGCCAAGATTTCCAAACTGTGATTAGAAACTTTATTCATGCATGAGGTCCTTTAACCCCTGCTTGCACCAAATCAACGAAATTAGCAGCGGATCAAGGTTTGCTGCGGATTAGCTCAGGATTAAGTATTGAATTCACATTCAAAACTTGGAGTTAGCCCTCGGTTAATCCACAGTTAGTCGTAATCTTATTTGATGCAATTTAGAGTAAAACTGTAGCAGCACCGTAAAAATGACAACTTCATCATATCAAGAGTACATAATACATAAGAGCATGACAGCTGGCCTGCTCTATGTATTATCAGTATGACACATCCTCTGCACGCTAACGGCTGACCCTCCGCAAATTGGACCTCTGTGACCCCCCCCCCCGCAAATTGCTACGGGGGTACGCTCACTCGCTCTATGTTTATGTGCTAAAGCTCGAACACACAAGCATAGCGGGCAAATTTTTTGAAGTGAAGGGTCCAATTTGTGCGGGGGTAAGCCGCTAGCGTGCAGAGGATGTGTCCCGCTTACAATACATAGAGCATGACAGCTGTCATACTCTTATGTATTATGTACACTCTTCATCATCTGGGCTTATTCTAGTGGGGAGGGGCATGGGCGCACCCAGGGGGGAGGGTTTGGGGGTTCCGACCCCCCCTTTTTGTCCGATCCCCCCGGGAATTTTTGGGGAGAAAGCAAAAATTGAGCTATTTTTAGTGCATAAAATTTAAAATTATGAAAATTTTTCGCGCCTGCGGTGCTTTTCTATATCGGTTTTTAAAGTTTTTCTTGCCTGCGGCGCTTTTCTATCTCGATTTTTATAATTCGATCGCCTGCGGCGCTTTTCCATCTCGGTTTTTAAAGTTTTTCTCGCCTGCGGCTCTTTTCTATCTCGATTTTTATAATTTTTATCGCCTGCGGCGCTTTTCTATCTCGATTTTTATAATTTTTTATTTAATAATTTCTCAAATTTTATTGAAACCTTTTTAAAGATTTTCATTACGGCTTTTTCAAAATTTCAAAAATTTTCTCAACATCTACCCCGAGTCGACTGGGGACTAGTCTTAAATCTCGTCATTTTTGCTGCTCCCAAAATGAACTTTTTGTTGAAAACTTTGCCGCCACCCCTCCCCCACGCGGCCACGCGTAAACGTATCAGGCGAAAGCTAAAAATTTTTTCGGCTCGACCCCCCCCTTTTCAAAATCCTGGGTGCGCCCCTGGGGAGGGGGTGGTGGCCCCCCATAAACACCCTCTCCCTCCCCAAAAATCGTTCCCCCCCCCCAAAATCGCCCCCCAAAAAAGTGGGCGCCCCTTATGGGATGACTTCGCCTGAGATTTTTTACTCAATTTTTGCCCTTTTCAACACTAAATCCGCTTATTTTTGCTATAAAAATCAACTTTTATAGTTGTATATGACAGAAAAATAGCGCTATTTTTAGCATATTTTTCGAAAAATTTCGCCCCCCCAAATTCCTTGCCCCTCGGACTTTTAATGGGGGGGGGGCCCCAAGAAAAATCCCTAGAATAAGCCCAGCATCATTGTACATCAAGCATTATAAGACCCAAATCCTGAGTTTGAAATAACAAAAAATCTCAAGGTACTGAGGTATATACATACGTACTCATTTTGAAAATTGGAAACAAACACTGGATCGCACGTTGGGTATTGTCCACACTGTAAAAAGATACAAGATAATAGACGAAAGAAAGAAAGTTGTCACTACAGCACCACAGACCCGAAAATTCGGGCCTGAGGCGGGGATCGAACCCACAACCTTCGGTTAACTAGACCGACGCTCTACCGATTGAGCCACCCAGGCACAATCGAACCAAGCTTAAGTTTGAATTCGTTCCCAAACTGTAGTGACACGTTTTTGAGAAGGCACAGAGCCCTGCCAAAGACACACACCCCGCGAGACAAGCTCAAACTGACAGGTGGTGCACGATAGCTGTAGAAAGATACAAGATAATAGACGAAAGAAAGAAAGTTGTCACTACAGCACCACAGACCCGAAAAATTCGGGCCTGAGGCGGGGATCGAACCCACAACCTTCGGTTAACTAGACCGACGCTCTACCGATTGAGCCACCCAGGCACAATCGAACCAAGCTTAAGTTTGAATTCGTTCCCAAACTGTAGTGACACGTTTTTGAGAAGGCACAGAACCCTGCCAAAGACACACACCCCGCGAGACAAGCTCAAACTGACAGGTGGTGCACGATAGTCTCAACAGAAAACTCAACAATTTCGAAGTACTCGAAGTGGAGACGATGGAAGGTCTGACACATCATTGTGGCGGGCTGCATGAAGCTATTAGCGCATAAAATTTTAAATAGTGACGACCACTTACCAGCTTAGCGCCCTTCTTTCGCCCCAAAGGCGTAGCATAATGCTGTTCGTACCACTGTCTGAAGGGTACAGCGTCCACAACGACAATGGCATTTTTCACCAATGTCTTGGTTCGAACCAATTCATTGTTGCTAGCATTATAAATGACATCGATTATACGCGTCTTTCTAGTGATGCCTACAACAAAATAATGTATATATATATACGTATATATTACAGGTTCACGCGAATCACTAGCATTAAAATTATTGTTGCTTACAAAGCCGTACAAGGAGGTTTCAAACGGTCTCCTGGGTTTTGTTTAGTGGGGGACGCCCCCACTTTTTGGGTTCTTCCCACTTTTTTTGGGTCCCCCCCACTCACTATAAGCAAGGTGCCCAGAAAATGCCAAATTTTACGGATTTTTGACCTAAAATTTCAAAATTGTTCCGGCGTCGCCGGAATTTTTTGGTCAGGAATCGCCTACGTATATTGGTACTAAAACTTGCTTTTTTGAGCACTTTTTAGCTAATTTATAGCAGTATACGTAGAAAACACGAAATTTTACCGTATGAAACTTTTTTGGAGTGACGCAAATAAAATTTGTCCTGAAGCAAGCCTGAAGTAGCTAGATGACCGTGTAGCCGAATGGTTAAGGTGCCGGACTTCGGATCGAAAGGTCCGAGGTTCGATTCCCGCCTTAGCCATAATGATGTTACATTGTTTCCTTGAGCCAGAAACTTAGGTCACTGCCCCGCCGGTCGGATGAGGCGTTAAATTGGTGGGCCCGTGTGCTGCCTTGCTGGGGGTAATGCACGCTAAAGAACCCTTAATCCACTTACTGGGCGCCTACTGGGCATTTTTGAAAAAATAGGAAAAAATATAGGAATTTTTCGCGAAAAAATAGGAAAATACAGGAATTTTTCAAGCAAAAAATAGGAAAATATAGGAATTTTTCCGGCCAATTTTGGTCAAATTTAGGAACATTTCAGCTAGATTTCACTTAGATGCACCGGGGCCGCCACTACCGGGGCCGGGGACTGGAAATTGAGGGTCCAAATGTAAAATTTTCAAAAATTTTTTGGAAAACTTTGTTCCTGAAAAGGCGGGAAAACGGTAATGTTTCAAAAATTCATAACTTTAGTGTCAATAGCGCTATCTGAATAATTTCTATTGCAGTCAAGAGAGAACATGTCTGGCTTTGTCCTCATACAATTGCAAACAGTCAAGAATGTCACGTTGTCTCTGGGCAGGTGTGGCTTTTTTCCCGATGATTTTGACCCATCGGGAAAAAAGCCAGTCGCTTGCGAGACCCATAGTGAGCAGTTTTTCTGGATTTCTGTGATGATAACTATTTTGAAAATAATCAGCAATTCAAGTTTTACAAAGCAATACCGTTTTTAGGTGGACAGACCCTGAAATGAGCAACTTTTGGACTATTATGTCACGTCAGTCGTTTTGACCGCTACACTCCACATTTCATCCTGAAACTGGCACATTTGGCCAAGAGCATTACGAATTCATTGGAAAACACTATTTTGTGGTTAGCCTTCGTTTCAGCAAGTTTTTAAAAAATTTGTATGTTTACGTTATATATATTTGATGAAACCTAGCCAGGTTATGCTGCAAACTAAAAAGTTCTATTTAATGCTTTACGAAGGCAATTTGCCTCACGAAACAACAAATCTAGGGTAAATACGCGACGCTGAACACGTTGGAACACTCAGAATTAGTCTACGCCTTCAGGATATGCTTCGACCAAAGTGGCTTTTTTCCCGATTTTGGCTTTTTTTGCCCAGGAAATTAATCACAAATTACTCTCTATTGCTGCAGTTCAGAGAAGTCATTAATACATGAAAATACTCCGTAGGGGTTGCCATTCTTCAAACTACAAAAATTTTCCTATAATTCCAAAAAATGAGTTCTACAACACATCCAAAAGTTTGAAAAAATGGCGTTTTTCCCCGATTGACTATTGTCTTTTATTGATATCTCGCCGAAGGCGCGAAACTTTTTAGAATTTTTATAAAATTAACATAATTTTCATGAATTCTCAAGACACGGTTGAAAGCTGCGGTCTCCATCATAGATATTCGCAGATATCATAGATATCAATCCAATTTCCGGGGGTCTGCTCCCCGTGCCCCCTCCCCTGGTTTACTGCTGCATTCATAAACGTGTTGCTTGCGAGTGCAACTGGGTAAGATTTAGTTTATTCAATTAAAATTTTCATTCAATTAAAACGGTTTATTCAATTAAAATTTTATTCAATTAAAACGGTTAACAACAAAATTTAAAACGTTAACAGCATTTTGATCATTTCTTGACAGAACGAAAGAAAAACCCCAGTGCGAAAAATTTTCATCGAAAGAACTTCCGTAGTTCAAAGCGGTTAAAAATCAATTTGTCAAAATTTGCTTCAGAGACTAAATTTTAGAGAAAAATAGTTAAAAAAACTGCATGAAAACCAACCTTAGCAAAACGTTAACAAAATTTTTGAATTTTGAAAAATACGCTGGCTTATCCCTAGTGGGGGGGGGGCGGGGGGGGTGGCGGGGCCGCCCTCCATTCGGCGACCTCCCCCCATTCGAGGAGCCCCCCCATGAAAAGCCCCCCATAAATCCCGACCTCCCCCCATAACCCCAAAAATTGCCAAATTTTACCATTTTTACCCTAAATTTTCAAAAAATTTTCCGGCGTCGCCGGATTTTTGACTAAATTTTCACTATTTTAGCGTAAAAAACACCTAAAATTAGTCATTTTTTAGCGATTTTTAGCAGTTTGTACACAAAAACCCACAAAAATTCGAAAAAATGTTCTAAAAATAAGCCCCTCATCGATGGGCCCCCCCATGAAGCCCCCCCAATAAAAAATTGCCAAGGAATAAGCCAGATACGTAATATATTGGAAACCTTTAAGAAGATCTGGCATGTAGTACGTAGCTGTCCTGTTGTAAATTAGAATGTAAATAGAAAATATATTGGAAGTGGCTTATTTAATCGACAGCTTCATCGCTGAAATTACGGAACTTTCCCAAAGTTTCGAAGGAAAGGAAAGTTTCGTAAACTCATGTGAATGTACTAATTATAAACTTTAAAACTATGTATATATGTATATATAAAGCTCTATATATAAAACATTGACTGGTTCAATGGTGAGAATTAAATCGACATAAGAAAGATAGCATTCCGGCGAAGCCGGAAATTTTTTGAGAATTGCCCATTGGAAGGTATACGTGTAGAACAGTAAATTATATATACTGATGTTACCTTTCCACAGTTAAAATAATAAATCTTCTCAAAATTTATGAAAAAATAGGAAAATATAGGAATTTTAGGCAAAAATAGGAAAAAATAGGAATATTTGAAAAATATAGGAAAAAATAGGAAAAACATCGTCAAGAGTAGGGCGCGGAGTTCCCGGTGGAAGGTACCCCCCCCCCCTTGGGATATACCAGCACTTCTGCAATGTGGTCCGCCTACTTCCTGCGAGGGAGTGTTGGGTGCAAACGAGTCATGTACTCAAAATGGATCACACAACTTTCCGGGTTTGTCTCTGATTCCACCCCATCTGCGCTTGGGGCTTGGAGTGTCGAAAGATGCTGTGCTCCTCTACCTTGCGTATGAGCAGTTATATAATGGATGTCTTACTACCGGAGCCGAAAGGCCAAGAAGCTGTCTGCTCCAGCTTCCCATTGTGGGACAGCATTCAGGCGACGAAGCGAGATTCATGCTAGCTAAGACTGATGGGGAGAGACAAAGGTTAGCGCCCTCATATAGCCTCTTGGCTGAGTAGCCCGGCAATAACAACAACAACAAGTAGCTAGATCTCAGCTTAAAACAAAAGAAAATTTTGTGCAGTTACCGGAAAAATGGATATACAACATATATAAGATTTCTAAATATTTATTAACTAAATCAAAATCTAAACATTAACGTAATGATTTCGTTAGTTTATTCTTGAGGTGGAAGCCCCTTCACAATTTCAATTCAAGGTACAAACCCCCTCAAAATTTTCTTTGGACAAGCAGCACAGGACATGTGAGATGGCAAAAAATTTCCGGCTTCGCCAGAGATTACTCATTTTTTGTCTCTTGACCACTAAATCAGACAATTTTTGCACTAACAATCAACTTTTACAGTGTACATATGCCAGAAAAATACCTAGAATAATTTTTAGAAAAATTTTCGCCCCCCCAAATTTCTTGCTCTTCGGACTTTTAGAGGGTCTCCAATAAGCCCCCTCCAAGAAAAAATCCCTAGCATAAGTCCAGGAATATATACATGTATTTTAAAGGGGGGGGGTCCATACCTGAACGGGAGGTCAAACTTCACTGACTTTTGTGGAAGCAAATATGGGTACCCCTTGTGAGAGCGATTTTTCTTAGGGATATATACTTTTGAAAGCGAGTTTTAAGCGAGTTTTGCCATTTTTAACAAAAAAAGCAATTTTTTAGCCAAAACACGTTTTCGGACGTTTTTTCGCAAAAATAGTGATTTTAAGTGAAAAATTCCGGCGGAGCCGGAAAATTTTTGGAAATTTTAGTCGTAAATCCTAATTTTTGGGCAATTTTCTTACCCTTTGTGGACGACTTCGCCGAGGGGGAATATTTTATTGTCCAAGTGGGTAGTGGGATAGTTTATAAAAGTCAAGTCGGATCTCTTACGGTTCTTGAGAAAATTCAACTCAAAGCAGAGGTATGCATGTGTTAAACATAGGAAATCGAAAAAGTGTCGATTATAATTCTGCGCCAAAAAATCTCGAAACTGGTGTGAGATACCGTGTAACATTTGGTATCGTTTTAAATTTTAATGTATTTGAAAGTTAGCGAACTGCCGAAAATAGCTAAATTCTGTCGTTTCTGATGACCAAAAATGGGGGTCAATAAGCTTGACTGCATATTATAAAAAATAGAGGTCCTAACTAAAAATTCTAACCCCACAGTGACACAGTATATATATGTATACGTAAAGCTTTCAAACAATACCTAATGTTACTTGCAGTCTTTTGTTCTTTAGTGTCCAGATTTTTTTGGCGCAGAAATTAGGTTTTCTCTGAAAAATTTGCTGTTTTTCAGAAAGATGGGCATTTTACAACCAAGCTATACAGTAAATTTCCCTTTTCTGCATTTCAATCTATTTATTCATGCCTTAATTTCAATTTATAAGATAAATTATGCAGACAGCTGTGTCCAGCACTTCTCAGCGCGCCAATCGGGACCCTCATACCCCAAATTTCACAAAACAGCGATTTTTCAAAATAAGGCATATTCAGTCAAAAGCTCTCAGTGCAGGGATAAATTCTTTTCATAGAACTATGGCTCGGAAATGCTTCTATTTCAAGTTAAGCGCTGTTAAATATATCATTGCATCCGGGTGAACAGAGGCCTTGCTCCTCTGAAAATTCCTTTAAAGAAGCTACTGATCATGCTTATCTGGCTTGAAACCGTACGAAGATGTTTCCAGTAACGATTATTAAATATGTATAACAAAATAAGCTAAACATCTGAGGTTGATTTGGGGAAACCTGCTTCAGTTGGCTGCTGGAACCTCATTTTCGCCGATATTCAAATTTTACTCATTCAATGCACGTAACAAACGGAGAAGAACTGAACGAAACTACTCAAAATTTAAACTCTCAATGTACGACGTGGATAGATTATATATGTGTGAAAATGAGCGAAATCCGTTGTCCAAAAATTTTTCACGATTGACCCCTTCCCATAAGCAAAAATCTCCGCCAGCCAGATGAAAAGGCTTTAAAATTTGCCAATTTTCAGCCAACACCTGGGCAGTCGAACAATCGCGGAAAGCAAAGCAAAAATCAACACAGAGGGAATGGCTTATTTTTACTCGGGGGCTCGCCCCCCCACCCATTAGGCGATCTCCCCCCATAAGTTCCGACATTACTCCCATCACTAGATTTATTTAACCTGGCTATTATTTTGAAAGGGATCACTTGAGTACGTACGTAATATAACTAGGGGGAAAAATGCCCTCGACGGGCAACCAACTTGGTAGAATAGGGAAAGACTTGAATGTTAAATACACGGTGCATGGTTACAACTGAGATTCTGCTGAAGCGGAAAAATGCCGTTTCTCAGCGACTAAAATGACAGAAACCAGCTTTGTGCGCCGAATAGGCAATCTACTCGGCGACTAAAATGAAAGAAACCAGCTTTGTGCGCCGAATAGGGAATCTACTCGGCGACTAAAATGAAAGAAACCAGCTTTGTCGCCGAATAGGGAATTCCCTCCTTCCGCCCTATTCGCGCGAACTTATCGTCTTTCGGAAGGAAATATATAGGTAATTATTCTGTTAGGAACTGCAAACGTAAGCATTGCTGTCAATATGACATTTCCCGTACCGGTTGCGTGGTGACTAGGGGTGGCGCTAGATTAATTTCTTTTTGAGCTACCTGATCCGTAAATATTTTATGCATACAACCGCTAGCAGGACCAACAGAAAGCAACAATAAGTATATATGCAGTTTAAACAATTTGTGGTCGACAGTCCTTATCAATTCTCGGCAAGATCAGCACAGAGCACACCTATCACAGGGGTCGCGGCAGCGACCCCTATAATGTGTTATATATGCTCTCAATGTTTCTGATAGCACATCGAAGACATCGTATTTATGTCTGTGAAAACCTTGACTTACGTAAGTGCTTGATAAAACTGTTGTTTTGCATTCTGAAGTAATTCTGCCATTCTGCCTTCTCTCATTATTCAGCAAAGCAACACATAACAGGCTTCAAAGTTCGCGCGAATAGGGCGGAAGGAGGGAATTCCCTATTCGGCGACAAAGCTGGTTTCTTTCATTTTAGTCGCCGAGTAGATTCCCTATTCGGCGCACAAAGCTGGTTTCTTTCATTTTAGTCGCCGAGTAGATTGCCTATTCGGCGCACAAAGCTGGTTTCTGTCATTTTAGTCGCTGAGAAACGGCATTTTTCCGCTTCAGCAGAATCTCAGTTGTGACCATGCACCGTGTATTTAACATTCAAGTCTTTCCCTATTCTACCAAGTTGGTTGCCCGTCGAGGGCATTTTTCCCCCTAGTTTCGCTTATTTTTCCGCTGCAGAGAAAATCATGTCAGAGAAGTTGCATATATACACAATGTAAGCAAAGCTAGCTACCGCAAACAGGCTGGATGAAAACGTTCTAGTTCAACTGAATGTATTTGCTGAAGCGGAAAAATGCCTGTTAATAGCCTTTTCAGAACTTTATACACGGTGCGTCATCTTAGGCAGGAAGGCCACTGTTCATGGCCTCTACAGAACATTATACACGGAGCGTTATCTTAGGCTGGAAGGCCACTGTTCATGGCCTTTTCAGAACTTTTTACACGGTGCGTTATCTTAGGCAGGAAGGCCACTGTTCATGGCCTTTTCAGAACTTTTTACACGGTGCGTTATCTTAGGCAGGAAGGCCACTGTTCATGGCCTTTTCATAACTTTTTACACGGTGCGTTATCTTAGGCAGGAAGGCTATTTTAAAAGCCATCCAGCACCGTAACCTTGGATATGCAGTTATATACATGACAAAAGTTGGTCTGCTCATTTAGGGCTTTCATTTAAAACCAAATTTGACAACTTTTGGAAATTTTGATTTTTGACCAATTAGGACCCCTTGCCAGACCGCCACAGGTCGCTAGGGACCAGTTTGGAGGGGTCCTCCAATGAGATAAAATGTTCGCCTCACCAAGGGCTTTCATTTGATACCAAACTTGGCCACGTTTGGAAAAATCGATTTTTGGCCATTTTGGACCGGTCCGGACCCTGGTCAGGGCGCCACAGGCCGCTGGATCCACTTTGGAGGGGTCCTCCAATGACAAAAAATGTTCGCCTCACCACGGGCTTTCATTTGATACCAAACTTAGCCACTTTTGGAAAAATAGATTTTTGGGCATTTTGGACCGGTCCGGACCCTGGTCAGGGCGCCACAGGCCGCTGGGGTCACTTTGGAGGGGTCCTCCAATGACAAAAAATGTTCGCCTCACCAAGGGCTTTCATTTGATATCAAACTTGACCACTTTTGAAAAAATCGATTTTTGGCCATTTTGGACCGGTCCGGACCCTGGCCAGGGCGCCACAGGCCGCTGGGGCCACTTTGGAGGGGTCCTCCAATGACAAAAAATGTTCGCCTCACCACGGGCTTTCATTTGATACCAGACATGGCCACTTTTGGAAAAATCGATTTTTGGCCGTTTTGGCCACGGTCCACGGTCCGGACCCCTGGCCAGGGCGCCACAGGGGTCCGGGCGAAACCTACTATAGCCTATGCTGTAGTGCCCCCGCACCCCACCCCAAACCCCAAGTAAGAGAGACCTGCTCACTGTAGATATTTCTGTAGAAGAGGTTAAAGTTGGAGTTGCGACACGGTAGGGCCCACCACCATCAGGGTGCCCCCCAGCCACATGGACAGGTCCTAGAGCGAAACTAATGGGCCCTTTAGATTCACCATATAGGGGTTCCTATTCGAATACGAAACCTCAGCCCAGCAGCTCTTATGTATAGGGCTGGCTACTCCGTAGGCCCAGACCCCCCCTTTTACACGTTAACTAGTGACCCCTGGCCAGGGCGCCACAGGAGACCTGCCGACATCTAATATAGCCTATGCAGTAGTCCACCCTTGGGTCATGTCAAAACCCCAATATGAGAGCCCAGCTTCCCTCGCTGCGATCTATTTCGAAGTGCAATTATTTTCGAACTTAGTTTTTTTTCGGGGGTCACTTGGGGGGTCCCCACCGGGGGGGTGGGGCCATCTGGGGGTATCCGGGAACCGCGGAAAGTAATTTCCCCGGAATTGAGGAACTTTTTGTACAAAAAAACCTAAAATAGTACGGCTCTGAAGGGTCCTCCGACCTGCACCCCTAGGGGGAAAAAATGGAGAGAAACGCGACCTGCGCGGGGGGCCAATTTCCATATCTCAAGATCTACCCGGCCGATCCGGCTGAAATTTTCACAGCATGTACCCCTGCCCACAGGCTCTTCACATACCAAGTTTGAGCCCGATCGGTCCACTCCTCCGCTGGCCACAGGCCAAACAATGTCCAGATTATACACATTGCGTCAAATTTTCCCTATTCTAGGGGGAGCGCTAACGCGCTCCCCCTAATATACTTACTTTCTGAACCCCAGGAGAAATTACCAGCTTCAAGCCGCAGAGCTCGGAACTTTCTGTTGCCTCCTCTGCTTCGAACAAGATGGATACGTTTAGGACCGAGCTATAACATAAACAAATACAATATATAGAAACTTACAGTATGTTCTTACTGTTATGGACTATTATGAATGAACAGATGAAAATTCCACATTAAACCTTCACTGGCACGACTCCACAAACCTCCACAATTCCCCTTAAACTTTTGCAGAAAGTTTAGTAATTCATATGTGGTTTTCAAATAGATACGTTTCAATTTCAGTATTATTTGATTTGTATTGGTAAAAGCAAATGCAAGAAAATCCTTTCACCATAAAAAATTTACGTACTAAAACAATTTTGTAGAACACACAATGATTTCTGCGCAGGATTTTGGGCAGCTTCTGCGCAGGTTATTTCACACTTTCATACCCATATTATGTAGGGGCGCTATCGCGCCCCTACATAATATATGACATATATATGACCCTACCAGAAATATGAGCCGATTTCTGGTAGGGTCAACCAAACTTTGGACAACCTTCAAACATCAATTTGGCACAAACTTTCAGGACTTGTAGCAACCCGGAGTAAAAGGAAAATCTCTAAATATTAAAGCTCAACTCCTCATATTTAGTGAATTAGAGCACAAATAGTGCTTTTCGACTCTGTCACTGACGTCGCCGTGTGACTTCACCAATCAAAATTGTGTGCAGGCCGACAGAGTAAAGTTAGACAGTTCAAACTTTAATAATACAGGCGCCATGGGCCATCTATCCATGTAAATTTCAGTCAAAACAGCGATTATGGCAACTTTGGCATCACCTTTTTTTAATTGAATCCCGAGAAATTCACGTGGGGTTAGTACTGTAGAATTTATTACAACACGTGAATTACCCCGCGGCCTCCCAACCCATAGCGCCGCGTCCACATACAACAGTGTAATACATCTGCCGCGGCAATGCGCATGCATGCAAGCGGCACTGCCGTGACAGGGTTAGTAGACAGGCATATAGACATAGTGACGTGTGAAACTATGGCGGACCGTTGGGTTTCAAAGTAGACAGTGAAATTAGTTAGTAAGAGAAAGAAAAACAGATTTACCAAAATCTAACGTGATTTTCGAGAAAAGTGGTACACATGGCATGCAAAGGACTAAGGTCCTTGTAAGGCACGCCCCCGAATGAAACATTGAACCTGAGGTTCAAAGTTTGACAGATGGTTTTTAAAAACATCCATAGACGAACAGGTAACTATGTGCTCAGGTAGGTAATTCCAAATATTTGCAATTCTATAAAAGAATGAGTATCCTGTGCGAGATTTTCGATACTGTTGCGGTCTAACTGACAGGCTATTTTGTCCCCTAGTACAAGCGTCAGACATATAAGTAAAGCAATCATCAAAAGCACAATCATACACATTATATATTATGTTATGCATGCATAACACATAAATCAAAAATTATACGTCTCATTTCAAGAGACTGTAACCCACACCTTTCTAGCCTTTGCTTGTACGCATAAGTATTTAGACCATGTAAGTGTTTGGTAAACGATCGTTGTACACTTTCAATGGTATCAATATCTTTTAGCAAATAGGGCGACCAGATGGGAGTGCAGTATTCTAGGACAGGGCGAACATAAGTGACAAATAATTTAGTCAACAATTTAACATCTCTACTGTTAAAGCTGCGAAAAATAATTCCTGACCGTTGACTTGCCTTAGATTTTAACATAGAAATATGATGCGAAAACTCAAATCATGAGAGATGGCAATACCTAAATCCTTGACGAACTCAGCAGAATTTATGATCTGGTTGTTTAGAAGGTGATTATTGTGATCATTTCGAGTTCCCACATGCAAAACAGTACACTTAGCAACAGAAACATTCATCTGCCAATCTATAGTCCAGGAATCAACAGCTAATAGATCTGACTGAAGTAGGGCGGCTTCTAGAGGTGAATTTACAATCATTGAAATCTTAGCATCGTCAGCAAAGAAACGGGTTTCGCCGACTAATTTATCTGGAAAGTCGTTTATGTACACAAGAAAAAGAATAGGGCCCAATACCGATCCCTGTGGCACCCCACTACTAACAGCTTTCCAAGAAGATTTAACATT
>JASAND010030019.1:0-17193 GCA_030248195.1 Trissonchulus latispiculum | reverse complement strand
TACATATATGTGAAGAAGAATGTTTTATAACTGGACTGATAATTTGAAGCAAAGATTTGATCCAAGACTTGACATATGACATAATATATACCTATGTAATGAAACCCGATATAACCAGAAACTGTAACTAGTTGTTTACTGTTTTCGCAGACAAATTTGGCAATGTTTGTTTTTGGCATTCTTAGATGTAAACAAGTAAAGTTGTAAATAGGTTGTGTCGAATTAGGTTGTGCTTTCTTTACATGGTGCCGAAAACCGTTTTCTAATTTGATATATTTGGGCTGCCAATTTTTTCATTTTTTCTCATTTCTGCTGAAGTGGTAAGCGCCAGGCTTAGCTTGAAAGCTAAGATTATCAATCTCAAGTCAAGGGCTTGGTGGATTACTAAGTCCAACATCGCCTTTAGAACAATTTCGAATTTGTTGTTGTGTCAAAGACTTGGTGCATTACCAAATCAACCTTCAATTTCGGCGCACAGTGCAACTCAAGTCAAAGGCTTAGTGCATTACTAAGTCTAACGATTTTGTAAGATTGGTAACCATTTTTATTTAGGCAAATAATCACGTAAGTGATTTCCTTCTATTAGTAGTATAAAATGGCAACCTTGATTCAACTAAAGCAAAGTCGCCAGGGTTATCGGCTGAATGTTCAACAAATTTTGAGTAGTATAGATGACAAATGGAATCACAGAGAACAAGAACAGTCTCCGCATTCAGAACTAATGCTTTTGCGAGAAAAACTTGAACGATATGGTTTAAAACTTTCCGAACTCAATGAACAGATTGCAGCTAAATTAGAGCCGGAAGAGTTTCAGCAAGAAAGTGAAGCATGTGTGGACTTCACCGAAAAAATTTGGGATGCCCTAGCTAAGGTGTCTGTCATGGTGGAGACCGTATGCGGTAACAGACCCGTTGACGCAAATCCTGACCATGCTTCAGAAGCAGGCAGCGTTTCGAATGCAGTCAGGGTTAAGCTCCCAAAATTCGATCTCATAAAATTCAGTGGTGATCCAATTCAGTGGCAGGAGTTTTGGGATTCTTTTGAATCGACTATTAACCGAAGTGACATCTCCGCGGTTGACAAATTCAAATACCTTAGAAGCCTGCTCAAGGGAGATGCACTAAAAATTGTTGAGGGCTATAGATTAACTGCTGCAAACTATGACGCGGTTATCGAGACTTTGAAGGAACGCTATGGCAACACCGAAATAACTATCTTTGCCCATTTCGAGAAGTTGTTGGCACTTCCTGTTTCGGGAGCCGATACGTCCACCCTTCAGTCAGTCAACGATGAATGTGAGAGACATGTTCGCAGTCTAGTGGCACTCGGTCTTCAGGAAGAACAATTTGGTCAAGTTTTCACTCCCATCATCTTGTCCAAAATGCCGAGACCAGTTCGCATAGAACTACATCGGAAAAATGGATCACGGCCTTGGACGTTGTCTAATTTGCGTGATCTTCTGAAGGAAGAAATTACTGCTCGTCAAATGGGTGAGTGGAGTTTAGGAGAGCGACAAAAGCCAAGCAGTGCTGCTTCTCGGGGTCAGCACGGACCATTCTTCAAGAATAAGCCTCCTTCACTCAGCACACTAGCTCAAACGTCAAGGCCCGACTTGCATATTTTGCAAAGGTAAACACTTTTCAGAGCAATGTTTAAAGGTCATCACTTTGGACGCTCGAAGAGCGGCAGTTCGAGCTAGTGGTCATTGTTTCAACTGTTTGTCCTACAAACATTTGGCACAGGCCTGTCCAAAGACAGGCAAATGCTATCATTGTTCGAGGACTGGCCATCACAGTTCTCTATGTCCTTCGAAGTATGGCAAGTCCAAGCAAAATACTATTTGTTCCCACGAAACAGAAATTGAATCAGTCGAAGAAGGCATGGATCCGCCAGTGCCTGAGGTAGCTGAGTCTTCTGTCAATACAAATTCTGTCCACATGCAGATGGCTCTGGTTAAGTTGAACAGCAAAACGAAGGCTCGTATTTTTCTAGTCACTGGAAGTTCCTGCTCTTATATAACGAGGCAATTGTCCATGGAACTAAATTTGCATCCATTTGCCAATGCCAAGTCCAATGCGAGATTTGAGGATGCAATTCGACGCACCAAAACGTATCAATGTGTATGTGTTGAGCTTCCAAATCAAAACGGAGAGCAGGTGCAAATTAAGGCCTTTGTAACAGATACTATAACGTGTCCGTTACAAAAGTTCCCTCTTGATTTAAAGCGGCAACCTATTTTGAGTCAGATACAACTGGCAGATCCTCCGGTTTTGGAACCTACTTCAGTTAACATTGACATCCTCATCGGCAGTGACCACTACTACGATGTCGTCACAGGTGAACTGATAACCTTGGACAATGGGCTCCACCTTGTTGGATCTAAACTTGGCTATATTGTATCCGGCAAGTCTAGTAATGGTTTCTCTCATGCAGAATGTTCCTTTGTGTCTTCCCTTCTATCAACCAATAAAGTATTCCCGCACACCTGCAATATCGAGCGCTTTTGGGCGTTGGAAGACATAGGGATTCGCGACGACAGTTATGTCAAAGATGACGATACTGCGATTGCCAAGTTCAATAAGTCCATTCAATTAGCTGATGGTCGATATGAGGTGAGTTGGCCTTGGAAAGACGAGGCAACCGACCTTCACGACAATTACAATTTAGCGTACTCTCGACTGGGATCACTTCTGAAACGTATTCAGCGACAGCCCAGCATAATTCAAAGCTATGACGACACAATCAAAGGTCAATTGAAACGAGGTGTTATTGAAGAAGTGACCGAGGAATGCTGCGACAGGCCCCCCACCCAGCACCCCAAGAAAATCCCACAAAATTGCCCAAAAATTAGGTTTTACGACTAAAATTTCCAAACATTTTCCGGCTTCGCCGGAATTTTTCACTTAAAACTACTATTTTTAGCTAAAAAAACGTCCAAAAAACGCGTTTTGGCTAAAAAATCGCTGTTTTTTGTAAAAAAATGGCTAAAATCGCTTAAAAATTGCTTTAAAAAGTACCCCTAAGAAAAATCGCTCTCACAAGGGGTACCCAAGTTTGCTTCCACAAGGGTCAGTGAAATTTGACCTCCCGTTCAGGTATGGGAATGCTGCGACAACAAAGTGCATTACATTCCTCACCATTGTGTTGTTAAACCTGACAGGACCACAACAAAACTACGTGTGGTTTACGACGCATCGGCGAAGGAGATCAAAGAAGCTAGAAGTCTCAATGAGTGTCTTCTTCGCGGTCCTGTACTTCTGAGCAACCTGCGTGGCCTTATGGTCCGATTTCGACTTCACCCAATCGCAATGGTCAGCGATATAGAGAAGGCATTCCTTCAAATTGCACTACTTCCTGGCGACAGAGATGTTACTAGGTTTCTATGGATCAAAGATATCCAACAGTGGCTGAACAAGGCAAATTTGATAACCTATCGGTTCACGCGAGTTCCGTTTGGCATAATCTCAAGTCCTTTTCTTTTGCCAGCGACTATTCAACATCATTTACTGCAACAATCTTCTCCTACGGCTAAGAAGATATCAGAGAACATCAATGTGGACAATGTTATTTGCGGTTCAGATAATTTGGATAACGCCAAATGTTTTTATCAAGACGCTAAGGCTCTTTTTCAAGGTATTTCCATGAACCTTAGAGAATGGTTTCCAAATAGTCCAGAACTGATTTATTTTAGCCCTGAAATAGACAGAGGAGAGGGTGCATCAGCTAAGATTCTTGGCATGCATTGGGACACCGAATATGATACAATTTCTTGTGTGAACCCCAAGATAAACGGGACTGAAGTCCTGACCAGGAGGCAGCTGGTTCAATCAGTGTCAAAGATATTCGATCCTTGCGGTTTATTTTTTCCGATCGTAGTGAAGGCAACATTTTTGGTTCAGACATTGTGGAAAGAAAAGGTCAAATGGGACGACTCTCTACCAACGAATATACGGACAGACTGGGAAGTCAGTCAGCAATTACAAAGTTTACACGAACTGGCAGTTCCAAGACTGATTTGTAATTGTCCACAGCAAAATTGGCAACTTCATTGCTTTTGTGATGCTTCTGGAAAGGCGTATACATCAGCAGTATATCTTAGACCGCAGCAGGACAGCTGTGATCTCAAGTCAATTAATTTGGTTTTAGCCAAAACGAAATTGACGCCAACAAAGCCAATCAGTCTACCTCGGTTAGAGTTAATGGCTGTTGTCATAGGAACCCGCTTGATGAAGTTTTTAGTTAAGGAACTTCACATTCCAATAGCTGAGATCTATATTTGGACAGTTTCTCAATGTGTTCTTCATTGGCTGAACTCGACAAAGGTACTCGAGTACGAGAAGTGAAAGCCAGTTGTGTTTCTCCCGGGTGCCCCCTTTTCCTCCCAAGGTGTCTCACAATCGAAACTTCGAAGCATTCCGAGAAGTGAAAGCCAGCCAACGAAGAAGCACTTGCTGCTGCCGAAGTAGTTACTTGTACAACAGAAATTTCCAATTCTAATAGCGCGGCTATAGGACTATATGGTATAGAAATTGCCAAGTTTTCCTCACTAACAAAGCTACTTCGAGTAACCAGCTGGGTGAAACGATTCATCGAAAACCTTAAGGGCAAGGTTTCCTCTACGAGAAATCCATCGGTCGCTTATCCAATGAAGACGAGTTTTCTTTCATCAGACGAGCTAAATTCATCGCTGCGGGCGTGGGCATTCCACGTTCAACAGCAGTGTTATAGCTCAGAAAATAGCCTAAACACTCAAATGAAACGACAATTGGATCTGTTCACTGACCAATCTGGTTTACTAAGGTGTGGCGGCAGGCTACATCACTCTGAGTTAGACGAAACTGCAAAATTTCCGATTTTGCTGCCAAAAAATCATTGGTTCACCCACTTGATAATTCAAGATACTCATCAGAAGGTTCATCATGCAGGTGTTAAGCATACTTTAACTCAACTGCGTAACAAGTTTTGGGTTCCCCATGGTAAATCAATGGTCAAACGAGTCCTAAACGCTTGCCAAGTGTGTCGCCTTACGGAGGGTGGACCTTTCAAATTTCCTAAATTTCCGCCGTTGCCTCCTTGTAGAGTAACACAGTTTCCTCCTTTCACTTACACAGGAGTTGACTATTTAGGACCCTTATTGGTGGACAATATGGGCAATCAAACTAAGGTGTGGATATGCCTTTTTACATGCGCTGGAACTAGAGCTATTCATTTAGAGGTCATCTTGGATCTTTCAGCCAAAGAATTTTTGCTAGCATTTCGAAGATCTATTAGTCACTATAGAGCCCCAAAATTGGTCATTTCGGATAATGCAACCAATTTCAAATTAGCTAGCACGACTATTGAGAAGCTTTGGCATGACGTCACTGTAAGTGAAGAAGTTCAATCATTTTGCTGTAATCAAGGAATCAAATGGAAGTTTATTCCCGATTACGCTCCTTGGATGGGAGGGTTCTACGAGAGATTAGTCGGTTTAACCAAGAGATCACTCAGAAAAGTGTTGGGAAGATCTTCCGTAAATCTTATTCAGTTACAGACGTTAGTTGCCGAAATATCGTCAGTTCTCAATACTCGCCCTTTGCTGACAGCAGAAGACATCAATGATCTGGTACTTACTCCTTCTCACTTGCTTGGAAAGGATGTTGGCATCCCAATCTTTCCGAGTTCTAATGTTTGTGATGACTACGTTTTGAAAAGACATCGTGCAGATGATTTAGTAGAGTACTGGAAGAAAATAAACCGCCTGAGTAACCTATTCTGGGATACATGGAGATCTTGGTATCTCACTTCTCTGCGAGAGCACGATTTGGCTTCTAGACAAAGAAAGGTAATATCGCTGCTACCAGAGGTTGGCCAGGCCGTTTTGGTAAAGGATAATCTACCCAGATCTGTATGGAAAGTTGGAAGAATTACTCAGTTAAATTACTCTGCAGACGGAAATGTGAGATCTGCCCAGTTAAAGTTAGCAACAGGGAAAACCGTTATTCGACCTTTAAAGCTGCTATATCCCATTGAGATGGGTTCAGATGTTCACAATAGTTGTGGTGATGGCGGTAGCGTTTATCGTCTGCCACCACAACGAATCGGCGAAGCTGTGAAAAGCGGTAGCATTTGTCGCTTATCACAGCAAGCATCGGACCCCACAGGAAGTACAAAAGAGGATAGCGTACAGTATAAAGCCGATAACAATGGCAACTACAAACAATGTGATGGTCTTAGGAGCAACACGAGTTTCATCAAATTTGGTCCAGACTTGGACTTGGATGCGAACTAAGCACACCCTGCACCTCCTGCAGAGTCTCTCCAAACACGTCCTCGCCGAACAGCTGCTGATCGTGCGAGAAGAAAATTCAAAACTATGATCTTTTATGAGGACTACTATGTTTAGCAGGTTATGAAGGCGCTGACTTGTACAGATTTCATTTTTTTATTTAGCTTTGTATTTTGATTTACTCATCATGCTTCTGCGTTTTGTTGCTTTCTGTGCTGCTTTTAGGAATTCGACTACAATGGTTTGTTTGTTCATTGGTCATGATGATCCGTTGTTTCGATTTTATTCCCGACACCGACTTTTGATGGTGTGTACTATACTTCTGTGAAAATCAAAACAATCGAACAGTCAAAACAAAAATTTGGAAATATTTCACCAAGCATAGAACCTGTGAAGAAGAATGTTTTATAACTGGACAAATAATTTGAAGCAAAGATTTGATCCAAGACTTGACATATGACATAATATATACCTATGTAATGAAACCGGATATAACCAGAAACTGTAACTAGTTGTTTACTGTTTACGCAGACAAATTTGGCAATGTTTGGTTTTGGCATTCTTAGATGTAAACAAGTAAAGTTGTAAATAGGTTGTGTCGAATTAGGTTGTGCTTTCTTTACAGAACCTACAGATATGTTGATGTTTTGGGAGAGCTCGTGAGTAGTTATAATAACTCAGAGCATCGAACAATCGGAATGACACCAGTACAAGCGTCTAATCTAGATACTCAACATCTAGTGCATGAGAGACTATATAAAAAGAAGCCAGTTGCAACAGCAAACCTAAATGTCGGCGACATAGTTAGAATCAGCAAAACGAAGGGTCTGTTTGAGAAAGGCTATTTGCCAAATTGGTCAGAAGAACTATTTAAAATAGCCAAGGTGTCTACGAGTTCTTACCCCATAATGTACAGTTTAAGTGATTTATAACGTGAAGCAGTTGAAGGAAAATTTTATGAGCATGAAGTCCAAGAGATTGTTGAGCCCGACAGTTATTGGATTGAAAAAGTCATAAAAACTAGGAAACGAAAAGGTAAAAAGAATATTTTGTCAAGTGGCTTGGATATCCTGAAAAGTTTAACAGCTGGGTTAGCGAAGACGATGGATTTCTACCTACAACTACCTAGCAATACTGGAGACTTTGTTACAAACACTTTGGCGCACTACAAAGTTAGATTACCTCATCGTATAGACCTAGACCGGGAATGGGAGGTAGCCTTGGTTGAAATCCTGTACCCTACAACATGGAGTGGTTTCAATTCCAATGACCTTACTATTTCGTTCAAATTCCCTGACAATACTTTCGTCAGCCAGCAGTTACCCAAACGTCACTACGAAACTGTCGATGATCTGTGTCGCGCAATTAACTTTACGATTATCAATATGCGGCACCCCTCTAGTGGTGAAAAGGCCCCAATGGCATTTAGATTTGATGACTACAGGCATAGAGTTGTTTACACCGTACCTGTGGAAAAGGTTTTGTTTGCTGACAGCTTAACGCTGGGTACTCATCTCTATGCAGTTCTAGGATTCGACTCAGTTTCTACTAGAACCCCAAGATCAGTACAAGAAATATTATCAACAGAAGGGGTCAAAATTGCACCGGACGAGTCTTTGATATATAATATAGACACATTCGAAGTTGTGGCGGAATCCAAACCGGATATGAGAGGCGGTTTTTACTCCTTGTTTGTATACTGTGATGTAGTAGCGCCTCAAATTGTAGGTAATGCGCTGGCCCCTCTAATCGGAGTTGTCAACGTTGAAGGGCAATACGGTGACAGTGAAAGCAAGGAGTATCATAATCCACACTACGTACTCGTGTTAAAAAAGGAATTTGATACCGTGGAAATTAATATAAACAACGACAGCGGTCAACCCGTCAAAAAATTTGCATTTGGTAAAACATTTGTCTAACTTCATTTCAGAAGGTTGAGATCATGAAGACAATATATTATCCAGAAAGTATTAAGACTTGGGAGAACGCCTTACTACTAACAGGAGGTGCTCTCCCTACTTATTCTGGTCTTCCCTATCAAAGAGGAGAAGGTATTGGTAGCTTCTTTAAAGGACTATTCCGAGCCATATGGCCTACTGTAAGAAAAGTTGGAATTCATGCTGGAAAAGAGGCTTTAAGAACAGGATCTGAAGTAGCAAGAGATTATCTTAACGACGGTAGTGATATGGAAAGTTCTTTGAAAAAGCGCAGTCGTCAAGCCCTGGGTCGTACCTTGAGCAAAGTTGGAGAAGACTTGCAGCAAGAAAGAATAGGGCTTGGAAAAAGACCAAGAGAGAAAAGCATAAAAAGGCTACAGAAGAAAAGAAAATGTGCAAAGTTTGATATATTTAGCAATGGCTAAACAGCTAGATGTCCAGCCATATCCGGGGTTTAAAAGTGAATTGGATTAATTTTCATTTCCACCTACGCAAGTAGCCGTCGAAAAAGGGCATTGGGCTGAATATTACGCTCAAAATCCAGTAACTGACAACGGGCCTTATAGACTGCATATTCCTAAGGATACGTTTATGTTGGATTTGAATAAAAATTATTTGTACATAAAAATAAGAATTGTAACGAAAGACGGAAAGGACTTAGCTTATCCAACGTTGGCTGATGGTACCCTTGACAAAACCAAGGTAGTAGTGGTTCCAATCAATTTAATTGGTTCCAGCTTATTTGAACGAGTCGGTGTCAAATTGAGTGATAAAGAAATTGAAAATAAAGAGGACCACTTTATGCATACAATGCATATCTTGAAGTGCTGCTAAGCTATGGGACGACTGCCAAATCCACCCATCAGCAGCTAGCAATGTTCCAAAAGGACGCTACCGGAAATTTCGATGACATTACCACAAGCGCAATGAAATGAAGAGGAAGGCCGTTTATGAAAAATAAAGGAGTTGAACTACTGTCGCCTTTACACTACGACCTGTTTAAGCAAGACAGGTACATGCTTAGTGATACGGAATTGTCGTTAGAACTGCAAAGAAATACTGACCGTTTTGTGCTGATGAGTGATGGTACTGAGTACAAGCTGAAAGTGGAAGACATAAAATGGTTTGTTTGGAAGGTCAAGCCCCAGGAATCACTAAGTTTTGCAATTGAAAATGTCCTTCGAACTAATGCTGCAGCTAAATATCCTGTAGGACGAATTAAAATGGTTACCAGACATTTAGCGCCAAAATCGCAAACTATTGTAGAAAATTCGATATTCCGTGGCCAACTCCCAAGGCGAGTGGTCATGGCAATGGTGGACTCTGAAGCATTCAATGGGTTCATTTACGCTGAATCCACTAAGGTTTGAAACATGTAACGTAAGCAAGCTGTCCTTGAAGTGCGGCGACGAATATATACCCAAACACCCTATGAAAATGGACTGGGAAAAGTTACAATATACAATACCATACATGTATCCATTTGAGGGAATTAATATGGCGAACAGTGATAAAGGAATTGATAATATCTTATGTGGAATATCGAAAGGGATTTACAATTTGATTTAACTGCAGATAACGTGGATGGGGGTGCAATGGATCTGATTAAGGAAGGTGACCTGTCTATTTACATGCAGTTAAAGGATCCTTTATCAACTAATACACAGGGACTGGAAATTATCATTTATGGTGAATTTGATAACTGATCAACTAACTGAATCAACTAACTAACTAACTAACTAACTAACTGAATTTGATCAATTGATTATAATAGAACTGCATTTTTTGATTACTCTATCTGAAAAAGATAAAAAAACCTTTTCAGGTGAACCAATCGTTCTTGAAGAATAAATACTTTTGAGATTCAGAACGTACTGCAGAAAGATCGGCTAACACGAAAATGTTTTCTCGGTGCGTATCCTTGCGATCAACTACCCGATATAACCACATTTCGTTTCGTTTCGTCGTTAATACCGATCCGCCTGATGCCCCTAGCGAACATTGGATTGCATTATACGGTGATCAGTACGTTGAATACTTTGATAATTATGGACTTGTTCCTATAGATGGATGTAATCAGGCATACAATATTGAATTGATTAACTATTGTTGTCTGCAAGATTTTCATACTAATGTATGTGGTGAATATTGTATCTATTTTCTTATAAAAAGGTGCCACGGTTACAGTTTCAACCACATTATAAATTACTTAAGAAAACGTTCCGATAATAACGACAGAATCATTAAGTATTTCGTGGATAGCATACGAGTGCGAACGGCTGTAGGTTCAGCGCAAACTTGCAAGTGCCGGCTGGAAGGCTGCATCAGTCGAAACAATGTCTGTAGTTAACATTGTATTTGTTGGAAGGTTCAACAGGAATTTAGATTTTACCAGATTACCTAATGCGGTTTACTCACCTACTCGATTTAGCGGAGCGGTACTATCTCACAGTAATGCGACCTTCCTTTTATTCGATAAAGGCAAATTTGTCTGCCTTGGAACAAAGGCAGTAGCAGAGAGAAAAGCCTAAATCCGTAGGCTAGGAAAGCTACTGAACCGACGCGCATCATGGGTTGAGATTAAGAATATTGTGCTGGCGCACAAAATTGGGAAGCGTGTTGACCTGGTTAATATATACAAGAAATTGCAGCAACTGAATGTACAAGTCTCGTACGAACCGGAACTTTTCAGTGGAATTAGCTGGAAGCAGGAAGCCGCAACCCTCCGACTATTTTACAATGGTAAATTTTTCATGACAGAAGTGAATACCACGCTTGACCTATATTCCGTCTTTAGCAATGTCGAAAACTTTATTGCAAATTCATGAATATAAGAAAAATACCAGGATGGATATGCTGTTACAATGAAATGTTTTGGGTTATAAACTACGATCATGTTGTTTGTCAATCTTTGGTTAGTCCTCGTCTTCCAACAGTAGAATTGAAACTCTTTGATAAAACTTGTTCAAATTTCGGATCAGTAACATAAATATGATCTGGACGTAGACAACAGGACTTCAATAAATTCCTAATTTTGTCATCGGAACATAAAAATATGGAAGCTTCCTGATCTGTTGACGTAAGACCATGTTTCTCGAATATATGACGATTAACTCCAATTGGAAGCGCTAGAGGAGAGTTCATGACAGTCTAAAATGCGAAAAATTACAACTGGTAATTTATTCAGCAGTAACCATAATATCACAATGACCATACGCCAAAGTACTTGCACAGTCAAACAATATGTACCGTTTATCATCAAAACCAAACAAGCTAGATCAATATGACCACCACTAGATCGAATAAAATTCATGATGTGTTTACACACTGTTTTGTCGAACAAGGTTCTTTTTAAAGTGTCATGTTTTACTTGCTTGGAAACAACACATTTTTTACTCCCTTTGCACGCTTTTTTTCTTGTCCATGAATGTCTATCAAACTGTACATTTTTGACCGTAAACCGACAAATTCAGCAATTGGAACAGAATTAAGTTCATCCTTGAATTTTCCCATAACTTTCTTGTTTTCAGTAGAAAAGCATTTATGACTGCTTGGATAATCAGAAAAGTCAAATAATGTTTATTCTTGTTCATGTCATCGTATATGTCTTCGTTTGTCACATGATAACATAAACTGTCTGTATCAGTAAATAAAAGTTTACAGTTGTCAAAGTAGTATGATTGCATATAGTTGTAGTGAAAGTCATACATTAGAAGTTTAGAAAGGTCCAAAACTGAAAATCCGGCATAAATAGGCTTGCATAATTTTATATCTCGTCGTTTCAACTTTACGGCAAACAAAGACTCTGCAATAATTTTGAACCCTTGGTATTCAGGTTTCCGGGAAGGTTTTAGCAACTTTTCTTCAGTGGCAACAAGCTTTAGTTCGATTCTATTACGCGCATTCTCCATAGTTTTGCCAAATACGGAATTATTGAACAGTTTAAACAAATCCTTTTCAAATGAACTGATCGCCTTTTTTCTCTGATCAGTGTTAAACATGATGTAAGGTTGAAGCCAATTGCTCTGTCGGAAGGCAAGAACTCTATGAATTTGCAGCAGTTTTATTCCTAGCGCAATGTACAGGTTTAAGCTTCGGTAATGAACCTTGTAGTACCGTTTACCGAAAAAATTCGGCACTAGCTTGGCCATATCAGAGTTTCCCAGTTGAAGGCTCTCTTTCAACTGTTTGCAAAATGGAGATATCATTTCGTTCTTAATTTGCACTTTTTCTACGGCCAAAGGGTAGTCATTGTGGACGTTATGTATACTGTAAGGATAGTCTAAGTCCACTTCTAGTATGTACCCATCTCACCTTCATCGGGTTTATTCATAATATTTAGGGTTAAAATTTCATCAGAAGGAAGCCATCGGAAACTGTCTTGAGGTAGCTGTTGCGTCATAGACCATCCATACATATTGTTAGCGTCAAGGTATACAATGTATGACGTAGGCAAGCTGGAGTCGTAGTCAGATAGTAGCTTGTTGTTGGCTTTGGCGTACCTATGGCAGATAGTAGATATGCCCCCGCGAATCCCTTGCTCCAGAAACGTGTACATGTCGGGATCCGTGAGGAGTTCCAACTCGACTTTAGTCATTTTAAGCGCAGCATCCCACGCCAAAGATGGCGCGATATAGTAATGCGCCGGATCTAATCCGTAGTTAAAAAGACAAAAGTTTCGAAAGTTTTCGAAGACGTCGCACAGAAGCAGTACGTCGGTTTTCAGGTAAAGATCATGATAGCCTCCCATCGAACTCATTCCAAATACGTCCCAGATCCGTTTAGCATGGTTGAAGTCTTCTTGGGAAATGATGGAATCGTTAAGGGATGAATAAAAGTGTTCAATTTTTGGCAAGCTGGTTTCTGCGAATATATCCCAAGAATCCATGTACTCGTAAGGATATACTCCTTCTCGAAGCAGCAGACGTAATTGTTCAGGATCGCGGAAGCATGTAATGGTACGAATAAATTTGTCCACACCTTTATCTTTCAAGTTACCGACAACTTTGTCATGGGAAGCACTCAGGAATTGATAGCTGTCGATAAACTTTAGCTTCCAGTTTGTATCATTATACTTCAACCGGAGACTAAACGTAAGATAGTCATCGTATCCCTTAGGAATAACAAAACAATCAATTCCTTTTCGTTCTTCCATAACGGTCCCCAACTTTCGCATGATTAGGTGTCCGTCATATCTCCGCAGATTATGGAACACTACAACCACATCACGTTTCAAGCGGAACTGTATGTTACAGGAAGAATGCGCTGCGCCGCGATACCGCCCACACATATGACAGTGGTCAAACACTCGATCGTCTCTCAGTGGTAGCGCACAAATTGAACAATTGTAGGCGCTACTGAAATGACAGTTCTCTTCTTGTGTTGGAGGAATCCATTTCTGATCGTCATAAATCTTTTGAAATTGATCACCCCACAAAGTTATTTGATTTAAAAATTCTTCTACTGCATTATTGCATCTCTTGACGCATAATCTCCCAAGTCGCTGCTTATCAGCACAACAAGTAAAAGCTTCTGTCATTCCGAATCCGCATGGGACGTGTTTCTGATAAGAAACGGTAAAAGAAGTAGTCGGATCAGGCAGGCAGTTGCTCACCTTTTCCAATAAACATTCAAAGTGGGCATAAATTATGTCTGGCTGTCTTTGCATTTTTGCTATATTAGTAAACTTCAGCTGGCTTTCCTCCTCTGATGGCATTTCGATACGGTTAGGTTAGGATTTCGGCATAGCAAAATGTGTTTATTTCTGTTAGATTCGGAATGAAAGAGGCAAAGACACAAATGACACTGGTATACTTTTTCTTTATGACTCTGCTCAGAAAAAAAGAAGCGTTCAGGATCCTTAATTAAACAGTAGTGTTGCGCATTCAACAGCAAAGTGTTGCTCATTCAACAGCAAAAGCGTGGTATTTAGTGGAATCCTTCATCTCGGTTATATGCCGAATTTTCAACTCATCGTCGTAGTCGTAAAGATTTACAGAAATTTTGTTTAACGTTTCGAAAATGGGTATATCTTCCACTTTAACGGGAAACTCGATGCCGTCAAAGTTAAGACTGGACTCGTATTTGGTATAGTTTGATATTCTATTAGGATATGATTTCGCTGGATATAACGCTGCTAGGATGGCCCACATGAACCACTTGTTATCGTTACTGTACGTTTACAATAGCTCTCTTGGACTTTAACATTTTTGATAGCGGAATGTAGGTTTTACCGCGGACTGGTTCGTATTTAGTTATATGAACGTCCAGTTCTTCAATTATTCGAACGACCCATCCTGATCCCCTTTCCAAAAATTCTTCTACCTTCTTATTGATGGCATGGAAAGCATCTAGGATGCGCTGTTTAATAAATCGGGAATTGGATGATCTCTGAATGTTGCTATGATAGTAACAGGTGATTTGATCCGTTTCGTCAGTTGCTTTCTCAAAGGTAATCTTGAAAATTAGATCAAATTTGATGCAACTTAGGTCAGCAAGTTGATTTGACAGTTCCTTTTTTAGACATTCATGGACGCCTTGAAATAAAATCCAAAGATCTTCAAACTTTTTGTCTGATTGTAGGGTAAGGCAGTGTACATTCTGGAATCTCTTAGCTCCCTTGAATTCTACTGATGTTCGAACTCGTTTAGGTGGAGGCTCTACAGCATCAGGCGCCGGTTTCCGAACAACGGTATGAATCAAGGAATGCCTTCTCGCATCTAACTTTCGCTTGAAGGCTTTATCGCAGTTTGGACACTTGTAGGGTCGCATATTCTCATGGACTTGACGGACATGCGCCAGCATGTTTTTGCGCAGACCAAATGTTTTTCCACAAATACTGCAATTAACCATATAAAATGATCACTTACAGGTAGCTGTTCTTCTTGCTGGATTCCTGTAGATGAAGGTTAGGGATCCTCCTAAGGCAGTAGCAATAAGCTGTTATGCAAAAGAATTCACAAAGAAACGGCAGACCAGCAATACGCAAATGATTCCAAATGCCGAACAATTGAAACTCACCTCCTGTTATACCCACAAGGTACAGTCATCATTACTCACACTTAAGTGAGTCAAACAAGGTTGGTGCCTCGTCGTTGCTGTAACAGCTGCTATTCTTAGTTGCAAAAGCAAAGCCTCATGACTTCCAACCTCGATAGGATGCATGCCTAGTCACGTGCTAGGAACTGTCAGCGTCAGTCACGACACCTGTTTGCTGCTTAGTAATGCATCCTGAATTAGCAATCTTTCCTATAGCTTGCTTAGTCATACAATGCTATATAAACCCATCGCATGGAGCTTTCCTCTTTTATTACCTGGTACACTGCAACGTTGCTGTGATGTTTTTCAGTCATAACATAATTTCGCAGCTAATTGGTTGGGCGAAAGTCGATACCCATGGGATGGATGTGGTGGACAAATTCATTCAAGGATTTATGGTTCCGTGGATAGCGTTTGGGGCAGCATTGATGTTTAGCTGGCCAAACACTTGGTAATTCAGTATCGTGTCAGTTACCACATCAACTGAGCAATCCTACTGTTAAGTATTTTCTGGACTACTGTTTCTTCAATAGCAAGATTTTGGATGAAAATTATCTACTGTACAACAAGGTAGCAAACGAATTTACCTACATCCACCTTTATCCTTATGTTGGCTATGTGGTCATGTTTTTCCATCGATAATCCATCTGCCGTATTTCCTCTGTGTTTCTGCTACTTCTTCTTGGCGAAACATCAAGGAGACAGATTTTGTATCCCTTACAACATCAAGTTATTACTTGAAAATCTTCATTTTTTACAAGTTTATTTTGCTTTGCTTTATACCAGCAATTCTAGTTGCTATTGCCGCATTGGTGTATCCATTTATAAGTGCAGAGTTTTCCCAAGACATGTCATTTTTTCCTGTAACCCTCCAGTGCAACGTAGCCAAATATGAGCTTGGTTTTTTAAATTCTTACTCGGTAGTTTGTATGCTACCTTTCAATTATTATTATGTTAAAAACCTACTTTACTAACTGTTTTTGGTTGTGTTGAAATTTTCTTTTTAAACTACCATTTCGGTAATACAATTCATTGATGTTGAGGGCATTTATGCCAAGGTCCAAGAGTTGAGTTAGAATGGATTGTACTGATTCGGTAGTTTCTGTTCTGCTCTTTACCTTATCTGTTGAACTTGTGAATCTGTAGTTTATCTGTAACTGTTTTTGAATTTTGTACTGTTAGCGTTAAGCTACATCTATCTTATAAAATGCATAGTTTAATGTCATGTAATAAGATCCATTATCAACCTATATTTGTTTGTCAGTATTATGTCGTATTTAGCTTTCTTTTCACTGTTGTAAAGATAAGAAGTATTGAAATCGTTGTATAGGTAACTTGTACTTTGACTGTGTATAGAATAATATGTAGTATCGTACTCTTGTAAAGCAGTGAATTTTCTTGCATTGTTAGAGCTCTACATAAGTTCTTGTAAGTGTGGTTGTTTTGTGTGTGAAGTGGTTTTGTGTGTTTGTGTGGTTTTCTTCAATAGTGGCTTTAGGGTACTTATTTTGTTATTGTGGGATCTATCTCTTATCGAACTTACGTTTCTCTTTTGTTTTTCTAAATTGGATTTACAGTTAGTCTAATATTGTTATCAAGTTTACGTTCAATGTGAAACATCTACCCCTACGTTTCGAGTTTACTTGTATTTTGACTACCAATAGCTACCAAATCTTTCTTTCTTTTGAAGTTCTTTCTTTCACTCTTATGTGGGCATCTGAATGGCGCACCGCACGGTGTTGCACGGTTTAGGTCCGCTCATACGGAGTTGGAAATGGGACTTTATTTACCTTTTATTCTTTACTCGAATTACGGTAGCACTCTCGTTTATCTTGGAATTTTATCAGGCGCTAAAATTATTTCCAGGGGGATGATGTTAAAAACCTACTTTACTAACTGTTAATCCACCCTAAATTACTTTACTTAACTTTCGTGAATGATCAACGTAAT
>JASAND010030018.1:0-16574 GCA_030248195.1 Trissonchulus latispiculum | reverse complement strand
CATGAATTTATTTAACAAAATTCAGCAATTTTACTTTATTGGAAAGCTGCAAATAACGTGAATTTAACAAATATACGTACGTATTAAAATTAATTTTTGCAAGGTGCATATCAAAAGAATTTTTGAATATGGTGGGCATGAATCATACATGAAAACATGGAACAGTTTATAATAAAGTCAACAATTTTCAAAGAATTGTCCAAGCTTAGAACAGTGAGAAATGATAAAGTCAAGCCTATTGCTGCTGAATTAATAGTTACGTTTAATGAATTATTTAATTACGTATTCGAGCTTAAGTTTTATTAGCATTGAATAAGTTCACCCCGTATCCTGCAATTTAAATATGCATTGGATAAATGCGGTACAGACCTGGAAAAATGTATTGCTATCTATTTCCGAGAATAAATTTCATGAAAAACTTTATTAAAACAGTTTTAAAATTCATTCAAAAAGATTTCAAGATTTGAAAACCCCAACTATAGTCAAGCGGGAAAAAACTCCACTTTTCAGATTTTTGGCCAGAACTTTTTAATGGTTTGACATATCGAAATGCTGATTATACAGGTAGCTAGGCCTAGTCGTAAGCTTTTCTTATGAGCTATAGAACACCTCTGTAGGGTGTGCCGTTAGCGAGAAAAAATTGTCCCAAACTGGCGGGAAAAAACTCCAATGCGGGAAAAAAAAACCCATATGCGGGGAAAAAAAACCCATCCCAAAAAAATTTTTGGCAAGCTGCCAGGAGCATTTCTAACCATTCCAAATGAAAGAGCGGGTTGTTTTTAGTACAACTGCATCAAAATATATTAGTTTTTTTGTATTAAAATTGAGGTCATATGGTCATTTGAAAATGTTGTATCTTTTTAACACATAAACATAGGCAAATTTTGGAAATTTTTTAAAATTGTTTATTTTCGGCCGTTTAAGCATCCTATCGTATAGAAGACGTGTTTTTCTTGTATTTAGAGCCAAACTAGACCCATTTTAAGGCAAAAATGAGCTTTTTTGGTCAAAATTGAAATTTTGGCTTTATATGGCACCGTTTCCGATTTAGACCCCCTGGTCCACCCATAACAATACCATGAACCCAGGTAAAACCTATACCAATTTAATCTATAGGCTCTATTAAACAAATGTATGTATTGGTTGACCTTTCCGGTCAATGGTTAGAAAAAAAAATTTAATTTTGAAAAGTGGGTTTTTTCCCGCCGTGGGTTTTTTTCCCCGCCAACTCCAGGTCACCCCCAGGTCGCACCGGAGGCCCCCAGGTCAAGCAGTGTGACATATATCATCATGAAGCGCAACAGATGCCCCACAGGTACATATAATCCGCTTTGGTCTAAGTCTTTCCACGTAGTTCAGGGTGGCCCGGCAAAGTTTGCCAAATTTCGGCACTTGGTCGGACCAAAATTTCCAAAAATTTCAAAGTCCCAAAAAATTTGCGGGGAAGCAGTGGGGAGCAACCATAATACACCCTCCAGGGTTATTTTGGATGCTCTTCAAGATAGGCTATTAAAATCTAGATAGCTCATACTGGTAAGCCCACACTGGGGGTGGTTTTTTTTCCCGCATTGGCGAGTGGGTTTTTTTTTCCGCTTGACTATAGTTAATGGTATAAATTGTCGCACCTTGTTTATGACTTTACACAAGTTTTGGAAATAACCTAATTTAACCTCATCATTCATAAAAATATAATTATAAATAGAAATTAACTCAACATAAAGTATGTACATAAAATATTAGTGTATCTAATAAAATATCAAAGTCTACTGAAAACATTAGTTTCAACTGAATACTAAGAAGATAAAGGGCAAACAGGGGGCGGTAGCCTCAGTAAAAGCCAGACTCTTAACACAACAACATTGCTTCTAGAAATTAATTTAGAGCAATCTTGACATTTATTTCTTAGTTTCACCAATAAATTTCCTTTGTTTCGTTAATTAAAAAAAGATTCGGATCCGGATGGTTTTGCTGCCGGATCCGGATCCGAATCGCAGTATCCGGCAGGATCCGGATCCGGATATCCGGTCGATCCCTAATACGTAGGGTATATACGTAAGTGTTGCGCTTCACGATGATATGCCTTACTGCTCTGACCTCTGGTGCGACCTGGGGGTGACCTAGAATTGGCGTGGAAAACCCACTTTCCACAATTGAATATTTTTCTAACTATTAGAAGGAAACGTCAAACTAATACATATAGCAAGGTTAACAAAAAATCATCCCACCCTGAGTCACAGGAAGGTCGCAGAACCCAATTTTTTCCATGGTGATAGCCACACATCTCGACATTACAGCCTGTGAGTTTGAGCCCCTAGGCCCCTCTCCATGCGTTCAGGGCAGACCTTTAAGTGAGGGTACCCAAAAGTGACCTCAAAACGTTCATCACTCCAGTTCGAATTTCGGCTGCTATTTACTGAGGGACGAAACGTGTGACGCAACCGTGGGTCATACCCCACCAACATATGAAGTTCTGAGTTTCTCTGCCAAAATGCCTGGAAATAGGTTATAATCACTCATAAACACGAAAAAACGTTTTTGCCTTTAAAACGGCATTTTAGAACCACCAGACTCCATACTAACAGCCCCGCCGGGGGCCGTCAGTGATCACTAAGACTTCGGCGGGGTCAGTTGCCCAAGTTGGAACATCAGGTTGGTGGTTTTGGGTTCTAAATACGAAAACTGATGAGAAAACATTGCTAGCTGCTCTCTGGGATCCGATCCGCCGCTGACTTTTTTGTTAACGTGAGTTTTTTGTGAAACCGTTAACAAAAAAATCACAAACTTTCGCCTACTGCAACTTACTGGTAGGTCGTAGAGCAGCGAAACTAGGGTGGTTTAAAGCTTAGCCCAAGACCTATCCATGGGTCCTCAAAGTAATCGATTTGGCTTAGTTTTTGCGAAAGTTCCAGCCAAAAAACCAAATTTTGATTTTTTGCTAACCTTGCTATATATGCGTTTGTTTAACAGCCTATAGATTAAACTGGTATAGGTTTACCTGGGTTCGTTCTGTTGTGGGTGCTCCAGGATGTCGAAATCGGACATGGCGCCATTTCAAGCCAAAATTTCAATTTTGGCCAAAAAATGCTTATTTTTGCCTTAAAATGGGTCTAGTTTGGCTCTAAATACGTACAAGAAAAACGGTTTTTTTACACTATCTGATGCTTAAACTGCCGAAAATAAACAATTTTTAAAAAATTTCCTAAAATTAACATACAGAATTTTCAAAGTTCATTTTTTCAGAAGTTTTTCTGAAAATGTTATTAGTTTTCGATGTGGACCTACTAAAACCAACCCGCTGTTTCGACTGGCACCGTCAAAATTGTTCTGTCACGCTTCCAGCAAAAAATTCTGGGTGGGTTTTTCCCGCATTGGGTTTTTCCCGACACAGAAAACTTTTATTTTTTCCATAATGACAGGGCCGAGAGAGACAAACTATATACCTCATTCGAAAGCTAGGGGCAGGGGCGTATCCGGGGTGGTCCAGGGGTCCGGACCCACCCCTTTTTGAGTCCTGACCCCCCTCATCTTCAGTGGCAGGCAGGTGATCATTTTTCACTAAACAATTGAAAAGCAAATAAAAACTGAAATTTCTATTAGTGTGTTCATTTTCATTATTCTGAACTTAAACGTGTATTTAAATCAAAATTCAAACATTTATTGGAACAGGTTATTTCAAATTCAGAAATAGTACGTTTCTACCTATATTTAAAGCAGGAGATTCAGTCTAGGTGTTTATGGTCAAAAATAGCGTCGTTTGCAGAAATGAACAACAGTTTTGACGGCGCCATAATAAAAATGACGAAAGAATGACCAAGCCAAAATGTGGAAGTAGCACCAAATTTTAAAAAAAAGAATGCAAAGTTTCTATTTATTATGTTTTAGCAGTGATTTTTAAAAAATTTCTCACATTTTGGGGGCTGCCGCCCCCAGTCCCCCGCCCTATATTGTCTTTGTAATTTATGTTAAGCTTCGACAAAGTTTGAATAGTTAATCAGTATTAAGCCGTACGTAGATTACGAGACTTCATGCTACATCCTTTAATTGCATTTTTGATGCACGTTTCTCATACCATTTTCGCTGAAAATTTTTTTGAAAACTATTCCTTCGGATTTTCTCGGCTACCTCGGCGAGCTACCGATCCGAGCATGACAGTATTTAAGAACTTTTATCGCGTAAATGCTAAAAACTACTAGGGGTAGATCTGGATGGCAGTCCCGTCATCGCGATTTGAAGGTAAGGAAAGTAGACAGGAAAAACAGAAAAAGGCATGCATGTATATATTCACAAAATTTCGCGAGTGCGCATACATACGTATATATATATCCAATATTTTCACGAGATTTTCGTTTAGAAAAAGTCTAAAATGTCATTTGATTTTAGCAAAAATTTCTTATTTTGCCCTCAAAAAGTGTTAATTTTTAAAAATTTTCTTGTTTCTGCAAAATGAAAGAAATTAAAGATTGGAAGAACGATTTCATCTAAAAAGCAAAAACTTTCTTCAACTTCTGGGGGGCTCGCCCCCAGACCCCGCATGGTATTCTGTTATTCTGATCTGGCTTATTTTTACTGGGGGGCTCACTCGGCGACCTCCCTTCCTCATTTCCACCATTTTTACTTTAAAATTTCAGAAATTTTCCGGCTTCGCCGGATTCTTAACCAAATTTTCGCTATTTTTGCATAAAAACACCTAAAATTAGTCATTTTTAGCGATTTTTGGCAGCTTTTACACCAACAAACGTAAAAACTCGCAAATTTTTTTCAAAAAAATATGCCCCCCATTTTTGGTGAGCCCCCCATCGATTGGGGCAACTTTGAGCCCCCATAAATTTTGGCCTAAAAATAAGCCAGCTGATTTTTGTTAATACTCAGCAATGTTACATACATAATAGACACTCATATTTGTAAGTGCGTATATTTATATACGTGAGTTAGAATATATACTTGCGAGACAGTGTGAATTATGAAGCAACACACGCCAACACACAGGAGGGTGAATATGTGCTTCGCTTGTACAGTCTATTGTTGAACTGGACTGGATAAAACCGAAGTTCAGTTGGGTGGTCCTGGGGGGAGGAGGAGGATATGAAAAAATTTTGGACCCACACTTTTTCCACGTCATGAATGCACGCCGGTGGCTTAGGGCAAATCCTAATGTATAGTATCAGGGAGTCATTACTGGCTCAAACCAATCGAAAGTTCTGGTCCAAGAAAGAAAAAGTGGGTTTTCCCCGCTTGACTATATTGTGTTAGACGTTCTGTTTGCATCGTGACTGGCTACGAGCCCAGTGGGTTTGCGTCAGCTGTCCGTGGCACCAACTTGTTTTTAGAATCTTGTCCTTGCGTGTGACCCTGAATTCTCTTACTCATTGTCTTTATTCCTTTTGCACGCTGCTGACACAAAATAAAGCTGAAGCTGATGTTTCCTGGACACAAACTGCTAAGACGTGTGCTGATTTCGTGATTCTCCACATACCCTTATGTAAGACCATGACCATACACGATGGGCCAGGGCCCCGGTTAAAGAAATGAGGAAGCAGCAGAAGTGTGCGCACGTGGACGTGTAGGCCGTTTTTTGTTTTGTTTCAGGCGTTCTGGTTACCGGTGCGCTCTCGCTACATTGGATCTCACATTGTGAAGGCTCTGCTGTCGAGGGCTGTCGAGTACTGGCACGGTGTGATCCTCTCTGATGAGGTGAAAGTCGAACCCCTGAAGGATGGAGTTCCTGTCGATGCCGAGGATCGACTGGAACTGGTTGAGGCTGATTTCCACGGAAACCGAGACTTGGGAGCGTATGTGTAGTCTAGATTACTACGCATTTTATTATATATACCTATTTTATATAAATATATAGAGACTGAGAGTGGTCAACTTCTAATACGTACCGTATTGCTTAATCGCTTAAGAAGCTTAATCTACATAAATAATATTTTTCTTATCCCCCCCCCCCCCCCCCCCCCCCCCCCCCCCCCCCCCCCCTGTGCGGGGGGGCTGATGTATCTATTTTTATACATAATGTTATTTTTATAGAAACTGTGAAGGATTGCGAATTTGTAGCATCATGTGGCATCTCCTTTTCCCAACAGCTGTCAGCAATCATGACGTTATTACACTTAAGACGCCATCGAAGGAACGAAATGTGCTTAGAGCCCATGTGCCGCATCCAAATGTGTCAAACGAGTGATTCTAAACAGCTCCTGTGTGGCCACAGGAAGTACGTAATGTCCATTCTTAACCAATGCCAACTTTGCTCTAATTTACATGCATTATATTGTTGACAGGTTTTTCAATCGTGTTTCCAATCTTTACCGAAGGACATTTAGGTTGCTGGCTTTTTTTTAGACAGTTTTAGAGGAAGCTCACGTCATCTAAGCTTAGGGACATAGTATTTCTGAGCTTTTTGCTTTATGTCTTTTTAGTGCCCTATATGAACACCGGGCGCGGCGATGGCAAAGTTTTCACTGAAGAGGATTGGTTGGACAAGGATTCGAGAAGGCCAACGCCTATGATAAGTCAAAGGTTTTGGCTGAGAAAGCTGCCTGGGATTTGGTCAATAATCTTTCTGGTACATACATGCATACAATTCTTGTGTATTTGGATATTAATAATCGAATTGTGTCTCGAAGCCTTTCTCTTGTTTAATAAGAAGATTTTCACTGAACAGGTATAGTCGTACTTATGTGATGGTATGTTCAGTAGCGTAGGTACAAACATTTTGGGGGGGGGGGCGGTTTGGAGCGAAGTCGGGGGGGGGGGGGTAAAATTTTTTATTTGCTGAACAATTGTATGAACACTACATAAAAAATTTTTTATAAAGTTCTTAGCTTAAATCTATTGTAACCGAAATCGGCATGCTAAAAACCCAAATCGGGTGGTCTGGGGGGCGGAGCCCCCATAAGTTGAGAAACTTTTTCCATTTTGCCATTAAAACACTATTGAAACATTGGATTCTTTGCATTCTATATTATCAATTCCCTAACCAAATTTTTGTAGTTTTGCTATATATTTTCCTGTTCTATAGTCTCGTACGAAAACTCAGACTGGATCCTCCCATATGAACAGGGTATTCCAAGCAGCAGTATCCGCCATTAAGGCAATCATGTTTGCAGTATATATATATATATATATATATATATATATATATATATATATATATATATATATATATATATATATATATATATATATATATATATATATATATATATATATATATATAATGCAAAGTTAATTAAACTACAAAGCTGGCAAAGTAAAGTAAAGCAAACTAGTAAAGGTCTAATAGTATATATATATGCTAATAAAGAAAGAGTCACGCCGAAGACGTGAAAATTTTTCAATGAAGTACAAATGCATTAATTTTGGAGCATTTCAGTACAATTTCTTTGTATTGTGATAAATTTAAACGCCCGCACTTATCGCGGGCTTAAACTTTTTCATCTGGCCAATTTTTTAGGGGGCAAAACCGTTTCCCCCATCTACGCAAGTGGGTATGTTTAAATGCATATATACATCCTGCAGTGCTCGTGCAGTTCCTACTTTTTCGTATATTTCTTATTTTATTCAAAACCGCCCAAAGTTTGGCCTGACAACAGATTAAACCTTCAAGAAGTATATATTAAAAAGCCTTCATTTGCAGATTGACCGATTTTGTTAGGTAAAAATTCGGACAATCAAAAAATCGCGCGGGGAGGGGGGACAACAATTGCGGGAGAGCGATTACAAAGGAGGGCATTCAGTTTCCCAGAAACGATAAATAAACTCTCTTGAACCAATCCACATACATACACACCTTGACTTTTAAATTCACTGTTGAGCAGATCGCCCATCTCACGAGTCCACATATTCTTGGTGGCCAGTAGGAATCGGCAACCGGCCGCCTCCGGAAGATTTTGGACCTTCACATGTGCCTGGGCCACATCCCGAACGTCAATCAGGGCCATATTTAGGCGTAAATACAATAGAGACTTATGCTCTAACATATATCGAATCAGCTGCAACAAGCATATAAACACGAACAATATTTAAAACCGGACTAAGTGTTGCATTCTGCATTCTTTAGATTATTACGAAACAAAACCAATCATCATGTTTGCATAAAAAATTCCCATACGAATATAGCGTGCGATCATTGTAGTGATGGTCTAATTTGTCAGTCGTTAGCGAGCAGAGAATAGTTTTTGCTAATGGTGGCACACTCTTGCCATTATGCGCTCTTACTGAAACAATTATTATTTCTCTTTAAAATAGCTCTCCCTTATCAAATCCATGAAAAAATGGTAGCGCTACGTAAACCTACCGTGGCGCTACTGCACTCCACTTTAGTCAACAATGGGCCAACCACAAAAACTGGATTCACAGCAACCAGCTCAAATTTTTCTTCGTCTGAAACAACAATAAAAACTCAATTCATAAAGACATGTCAGCAATACTAAAACTAAATGTGCTTTGTTAAATCTAAATTCCTTTATCTTTACCACGATCAGGCCTAGGACATGGCGGTTTTGAATAAAATAAGAAATATACGAAAAAGTAGGAACTGCACGAGCACTGCAGGATGTATATATGCATTTAAACATACCCACTTGCGTAGATGGGGGAAACGGTTTTGCCCCCTAAAAAATTGGCCAGATGAAAAAGTTTAAGCCCGCGATAAGTGCGGGCGTTTAAATTTATCACAAACACAAAGAAATTGTACTGAAATGCCCCAAAATTAATGCATTTGTACTTCATTGAAAAATTTTCACGTCTTCGGCGTGACTCTTTCTTTATTAGCATATATATATACTATTAGACCTTTACTAGTTTGCTTTACTTTACTTTGCCAGCTTTGTAGTTTAATTAACTGCATTATATATATATATATATATATATATATATATATATATATATATATATATATATATATATATATATATATATATATATATATATATATATATATATATATACTGCAAACATGATTGCCTTAAATGGTGGTGGATACTGGATATGTGCTGCTTGGAATACCCTGTTCATAATGGGAGCATCCAGTCTGAGTTTTCGTACGAGACAATAGAACAGGAAAATATATAGCAAAACTACAAAATTTGGTTAGGGAATTGATAATATAGAATGCAAAGAATCCAATGTTTCAATAGTGTTTTAATGGCAAAATGGAAAAAGTTTCTCAACTTATGGGGGCTCCGCCCCCCAGACCACCCGATTTGGGTTTTAGCATGCCGATTTCGGTTACAATAGATTTAAGCTAAGAACTTTATAAAAAATTTTTTATGTAGTGTTCATACAATTGTTCAGCAAATAAAAAAATTTTACCCCCCCCCGACTTCGCTCCAAACCGCCCCCCCCCTGAAAATGTTTTGTACCTACGCTACTGAACATACCATCACATAAGTACGACTATACCTGTTCAGTGAAAATCTTCTTATTAAACAAGAGAAAGGCTTCGAGACACAATTCGATTATTAATATCCAAATACACAAGAATTGTATGCATGTATGTACCAGAAAGATTATTGACCAAATCCCAGGCAGCTTTCTCAGCCAAAACCTTTGACTTATCATAGGCGTTGGCCTTCTCCGAATCCTTGTCCAACCAATCCTCTTCAGTGAAAACTTTGCCATCGCCGCGCCCGGTGTTCATATAGGGCACTAAAAAGACATAAAAGCAAAAAGCTCAGAAATACTATGTCCCTAAGCTTAGATGACGTGAGCTTCCTCTAAAACTGTCTAAAAAGAAGCCAGCAACCTGTCTCCTTCAGTAAAGATTGGAAACACGATTGAAAAACCTGTCAACAATATACGTACGTAAAGAAGGGCAAAGTTGGCATTGGTTAGAATGGACATTACGTACTTCCTGTGGCCACACAGGAGCTGGTTAGAATCACTCGTTTGACACATTTGGATGCGGCACAGGCTCGTAGCACATTTTCCGTTCCTTCGACGGCGGGCTTTATAATAACGTCATGATTGCTGACAGCTTTGTTGGGAAAAGGAGATGCCACATGATGTACAAATTCGCAATCCTTCACAGCTCTACAAAAATAACATTATGTATAAAATAAATACATCAGTCACTCACTACATGATAAGAAAAATATTATTTATGTAGATTAAGCTCTTAAGCGATTAAGCAATACGGTACGTATTAGAAGTAGACTACTCTAGTCTCTATATATTTATATAAAATAGGTATATATAATAAAATGCGTAGTAATCTAGACTACACATACGCTTCCCAAGTTTCCGGTTTCAGCAAATCAGCCTCAACCAGTTCCAGCCGATCCTCGGCATCGACGGAAACTGCCAGATCCTTCAGGGGTTTGACTTTCACCTCATCAGAGAGATCACGAACCGTGCCACGGACTCGATAGCCCTCGGACAGCAGAGCCTTCACAATGTGAGATCCAATGTAGCCAGAGGCACCGGTAACCAGAACGCCTGAAACAAAACAAAAACGGCATATACGTATACGTGCGTACACTTCTGCTGCTTCCTCATTTCTTTAACCGGGGCCCGGGCCCATCGTGCATGGTCATGGTCTTACTTAAGGGATGTGGAGAATCACGAAATCAGCACACGTCTTAGCAGTTTGTGTCCAGGAAACATCAGCTTCAGCTTTATTTTGTGTCAGCAGCGTGCCAAAGGAATAAAGACAATGAGTAAGAGAATTCAGGGTCACACGCAAGGACAAGATTCTAAAAACAGTTGGTGCCACGGACAGCTGACGCAAACCCACTGGGCTCGTAGCTATCACGATGCAAACAGAACGTCTAACACAATATAGTCAAGCGGGAAAAACCCACTTTTTCTTTCTTGGACCAGAACTTTCGATTGGTTTGAGCTAGCACGACTCTGATACTATACATTAGGATTTGCCCTAAGCCACCGGCGTATCCAGGATTTTGAAAAGGGGTGGGTCCAAAATTTTTTATCATCCTCCTCCTCCCCCCAGGACCACCCAACTGAACTGGTTTTATCCAGTCCAGTTCAACAATAGACTGCACAAGCGAAGCACATATTCACCCTCCTGTGTGTTGGCGTGTGTTGCTTCATAATTCACACTGTCTCGCAAGTATATATTCTAACTCACGTATATAAATATACGCACTTACAAATATGAGTGTCTATTATGTATGTAACATTGCTGAGTATTAACAATAATCAGCTGGCTTATTTTTAGGCCAAAATTTATGGGGGGGGGCTCAAAGTTGCCCCCCCCCCAATCGATGGGGGGCTCACCAAAAATGGGGGGCATATTTTTTTGAAAAAAATTTGCGAGTTTTTACGTTTGTTGGTGTAAAAGCTGCCAAAAATCGCTAAAAATGACTAATTTTAGGTGTTTTTATGCAAAAATAGCGAAAATTTGGTTAAGAATCCGGCGAAGCCGGAAAAATTTCTGAAATTTTAAAGTAAAAATGGTGGAAATGAGGAAGGGAGGTCGCCGAGTGAGCCCCCCCAGTAAAAATAAGCCAGATCAGAATAACAGAATACCATGCGGGGGTCTGGGGGGGCGAGCCCCCCAGAAGTTGAAGAAAGTTTTTGCTTTTTAGATGAAATCGTTCTTCCAATCTTTAATTTCTTTCATTTTGCAGAAACAAGAAAATTTTTAAAAATTAACACTTTTTGAGGGCAAAATAAGAAATTTTTGCTAAAATCAAATGACATTTTAGACTTTTTCTAAACGAAAATCTCGTGAAAATATTGGATATATATATACGTATGTATGCGCACTCGCGAAATTTTGTGAATATATACATGCATGCCTTTTTCTGTTTTTCCTGTCTACTTTCCTTACCTTCAAATCGCGATGACGGGACTGCCATCCAGATCTACCCCTAGTAGTTTTTAGCATTTACGCGATAAAAGTTCTTAAATACTGTCATGCTCGGATCGGTAGCTCGCCGAGGTAGCCGAGAAAATCCGAAGGAATAGTTTTCAAAAAAATTTTCAGCGAAAATGGTATGAGAAACGTGCATCAAAAATGCAATTAAAGGATGTAGCATGAAGTCTCGTAATCTACGTACGGCTTAATACTGATTAACTATTCAAACTTTGTCGAAGCTTAACATAAATTACAAAGACAATATAGGGCGGGGGATTGGGGGCGACAGCCCCCAAAATGTGAGAAATTTTTTAAAAATCACTGCTAAAACATAATAAATAGAAACTTTGCATTCTTTTTTTTAAATTTGGGGCTACTTCCACATTTTGGCTTGGGCATTCTTTCGTCATTTTTATTATGACGCCGTCAAAACTCTTGTTCATTTCTGCAAACGACGCTATTTTTGAACATATACACCTAGACTGAATCTCCTGCTTTAAGTATATATAGGTAGAAACGTACTATTTCTGAATTTGAAATAACCTGTTCCAATAAATGTTTGAATTTTGATTTAAATACACGTTTAAGTTCAGAATAATGAAAATGAACACACTAATAGAAATTTCAGTTTTTATTTGCTTTTCAATTGTTTAGTGAAAAATGATCACCTGCCTGCCACTGAAGATGAGGGGGGTCAGGACTCAAAAAGGGGTGGGTCCGGACCCCCTGGACCACCCCCCTGGATACGCCCCTGCCCTAAGCTTTCGAATGAGGTATATAGTTTGTCTCTCTCGGCCCTGTCATTATGGAAAAAATAAAAGTTTTCTGTGTCGGGAAAAACCCAATGCGGGAAAAACCCACCCAGAATTTTTTGCTGGAAGCGTGACAGAACAATTTTGACGGTGCCAGTCGAAACAGCGGGTTGGTTTTAGTAGGTCCACATCGAAAACTAATAACATTTTCGAAAAACTTCAGAAAAAATGAACTTTGAAAATTCTGTATGTTAATTTTAGAAATTTTTAAAAATTGTTTATTTTCGGCAGTTTAAGCATCAGATAGTGTAAAAAAACCGTTTTTCTTGTACGTATTTAGAGCCAAACTAGACCCATTTTAAGGCAAAAATAAGCATTTTTGGCCAAAATTGAAATTTTGGCTTGAAATGGCGCCATGTCCGATTTCGACATCCTGGAGCACCCACAACAGAACGAACCCAGGTAAACCTATACCAGTTTAATCTATAGGCTGTTAAACAAACGCATATATAGCAAGGTTAACAAAAAATCAAAATTTGGTTTTTTGGCTGGAACTTTCGCAAAACTAAACCAAATCGATTACTTTGAGGACCCATGGATAGGTCTTGGGCTAAGCTTTAAACCACCCTAGTTTCGCTGCTCTACGACCTACCAGTAAGTTGCAGTAGGCGAAAGTTTGTGATTTTTTTGTTAACGGTTTCACAAAAAACTCACGTTAACAAAAAAGTCAGCGGCGGATCGGATCCCAGAGAGCAGCTAGCAATGTTTTCTCATCAGTTTTCGTATTTAGAACCCAAAACCACCAACCTGATGTTCCAACTTGGGCAACTGACCCCGCCGAAGTCTTAGTGATCACTGACGGCCCCCGGCAGGGTTTAGTATGGAGTCTGGTGGTTCTAAAATGCCGTTTTAAAGGCAAAAACGTTTTTTCGTGTTTATGAGTGATTATAACCTATTTCCAGGCATTTTGGCAGAGAAACTCAGAACTTCATATGTTGGTGGGGTATGACCCACGGTCACGTCACACGTCACGTCCCTCAGTAAATAGCAGCCGAAATTCGAACTTCGGTCATGAACGTTTTTGAGGTCACTTTTGGGTACCCTCACTTAAAGGTCTGCCCTGAACGCATGGAGAGGGCCTAGGGGCTCAAACTCACAGGCTGTAATGTCGAGATGTGTGGCTATCACCATGGAAAAAATTGGGTTCTGCGACCTTCCTGTGACTCAGGGTGGGGTGATTTTTTGTTAACCTTGCTATATGTATTAGTTTGACGTTTCCTTCTAATGGTTAGAAAAATATTCAATTGTGGAAAGTGGGTTTTCCCCGCCAATTCTAGGTCACCCCCAGGTCGCACCAGAGGGTCAGAGCAGTAAGGCATATCATCGTGAAGCGCAACACTTACGTATATACCCTACGTATTAGGGATCGACCGGATATCCGGATCCGGATCCTGCCGGATATTGCGATCCGGATCCGGATCCGGCAGCAAAACCATCCGGATCCGGATCTTTTTTGAATTAACGAAACAAAGGAAATTTATTGGTGAAACTAAGAAATAAATGTCAAGATTGCTCTAAATTAATTTCTAGAAGCAATTTAGTTGTGTTAAGAGTCTGGCTTTTACTGGGGGCTGCCGCCCCCAGACCCCCTTTTATCTTCTTAGTATTCAGTTGAAACTAATGTTTTTCAGTAGACTTTGATATTTTATTAGATACACTAATATTTTATGTACATACTTTATGTTGAGTTAATTTCTATTTATAATTATATTTTTATGAATGAATAGGTTAAATTAGGTTATTTCAAAACTTGTGTAAAGTCATAAACAAGGTGCGACAATTTATACCATTAACTATAGTCAAGCGGGAAAAAAAACCCACTCGCCAATGCGGGAAAAAAACCCACCCCCAGTGTGGGCTTACCAGTATGAGCTATCTAGGATTTTAATAGCCTATCTTGAAGAGCATCCAAAATAACCCTGGAGGGTGTATTATGGTTGCTCCCACTGCTTCCCTGCAAATTTTTTGGGACTTTGAAATTTTTGGAAATTTTGGTCCGACCAAGTGCCGAAATTTGGCAAACTTTGCCGGGCCACCCTGAACTACTGGAAAGACTTAGACCAAAGCGGATTATATGTACCTGTAGGGCATCTGTTGCGCTTCATGATGATATATGTCACACTGCTCTGACCCCTCCGGTGCGACCTGGGGGTGACCTGGAGTTGGCGGGAAAAAAACCCACGGCGGGAAAAAAACCCACTTTTCAAAATTAAATTTTTTTTTCTAACCATTGACCGGAAAGGTCAAACCAATACATACATTTGTTTAATAGAGCCTATAGATTAAATTGGTATAGGTTTTACCTGGGTTCGTACTGTAATGGGTGGTCCAGGGGGTCTAAATCGGACACGGTGCCATTTCAAGCCAAAATTTCAATTTTGACCAAAAATGCTCATTTTTGCCTTAAAATGGGTCTAGTTTGGCTCTAAATACAAGAAAAACACGTTTTCTACACGATAGGATGCTTAAACTGCCGAAAATAAACAATTTTAAAAAATTTCCAAAATTTGCCTATGTTTATGTGTTAAAGATACAACATTTTCAAATGACCATATGACCTCAATTTTAATACAAAAACTAATATATTTTGATGCAGTTGTACTAAAAACAACCCGCTCTTTCATTTGGAATGGTTAGAAATGCTCCTGGCAGCTTGGCAAAAATTTTTTGGGGGTGGGTTTTTTTCCCGCATATGGGTTTTTTTCCCGCATTGGGTTTTTTCCCGCCAGTTTGGGACAATTTTTCTCGCTAACGGCACACCCTACAGAGGTGTTCTATAGCTCATAAGAAAGCTTACGACTAGGCCTAGCTACCTGTATAATCAGCATTTCGATATGTCAAACCATTAAAAAGTTCTGGCCAAAAATCTGAAAAGTGGGTTTTTTCCCGCTTGACTATAGTTGGGGTTTTCAAATCTTGAAATCTTTTTGAATGAATTTTAAAACTGTTTTAATAAAGTTTTTCATGAAATTTATTCTCGGAAATAGATAGCAATACATTTTTCCAGGTCTGTACCGCATTTATCCAATGCATATTTAAATTGCAGGATACGGGGTGAACTTATTCAATGCTAATAAAACTTAAGCTCGAATACGTAATTAAATAATTCATTAAACGTAACTATTAATTCAGCAGCAATAGGCTTGACTTCTATCATTTCTCACTGTTCTAAGCTTGGACAATTCTTTGAAAATTGTTGACTTTATTATAAACTGTTCCATGTTTTCATGTATGATTCATGCCCACCACATATTCAAAAATTCTTTTGATATGCACCTTGCGAAAATTAATTTCAATACGTACGTATATTTGTTAAATTCACGTTATTTGCAGCTTTCCAATAAAGTAAAATTGCTGAATTTTGTTAAATAAATTCATGACCAGCATTTTAAACATTAACCAAAGTTATAAAAAACCCCATATGCTGTAACAAAGCCAAGAAAAATTTTTAAAAATTTACATGTATTTTGAAGTCTAGATCCGGATCCGGATCCGGCCGGATCCAAATCAGATCCGGATCCGGGTCCGGATCCGGCAAAATTTTGGATCCGGTCGATCCCTACTACGTATATATATACCCTGATGAGTAGAAAATCTACAAGAACAAAAAGTGCTCCTTCGTCGCATGTAAAATACATATGAGTCTTCGTAGGCAGGTTGTACATAAACAAAAACTAGCCTGTGAAATACATATGAGTTCCGTAGGGAGGTTGTAAATTAAGGAAAACAAGTTGCAACCGCTTAACATATGAGCCTGTCCTACAACGAGGCTCATATTGGCGTATGTCATAATACGAATAATTTGCAGATTTACTTTTATATAAATACATACTGCATAAAGCTTTTCATTACAAATTATCCTTCATATACGTATATAATGTTGATCAGTCATTATAGTGTGCATATGCTCAATACGGTACGCCATGAGGCGCTCTGACTCA
>JASAND010030017.1:0-35977 GCA_030248195.1 Trissonchulus latispiculum | reverse complement strand
GGACCATGAAGTGATGGATGATTTAGTAAACGCGCTGCAACGTGTTGTCCATTAAGGCATGCTATAAAAACCCCTGTCTAATGTCAAAATTACTTCATAGTTGAATGTTTTTTGGCAATAGCAATGGCTGAAAATGCGATTTTTGACATAAAAATCTTTTGGGGAGGTTTGGGGGGGGTCGTGTCTTGGGGTGGTCTAAAAAGGGGGCCCCCAAAATTCCGGGGGAGGGCGCCCCCCAAACCCAAATCTCCGTTACACCCATAGGTGTGGCTGGGCAAAAAATCTGGGGTGGGTGGGGGGTTCCGACGAGGGTGGGGGGACCCCCCCTAAATTTTCGATTTTATGCCATTTTTGGCCACTTTTTGGCCAAAAATCTGGGGGGGGTACCAAAAATCTGAAAATCTGGGGGGGGGGGTCGCCAAAATTTGTCATTTTGGTGGGGGGGTCCCCCCATCCCCCGCTATCTATGGTTACACCTATGCCCCCGTCCATTGGCCCCGGGCCACCCCTTTGCGATCTGGGACCCTGCAAATTTTTTGGAACTTTGAAATTTTTGGATATTTTGGTCCGACCAAGTGCCGAAATTGGCAAAATTTGTCGGGCCACCCTGAACTACTGGAAAGACATAAACCAAAGCGGATTAGATGTACCTGTAGGGCATCTGTTGCGCTTCATGATGATATATGCCACACTGCTCTGACCCCTCCGGTGCGATCTGGGGGTTACCTGGAGTTGGCGGGAAAAAACCCATAGGTGTACCACCTGTTTGGGTTGGGGGGGGGGGGGAGTAGAAGGTCCAAATTTGGCTCGGGGGACCCCACCAAAATCCGAAATTTGGGGGGGGGGGGGACCCCCCCTAAACTGTACCCAAGTTTTTTTGGCTAAAAATGCTCCTTTTTCAATGTACAGTACATAAAACATACTCAAAAGCTTCTGTCGATAGTTTTCGTATGCGAAAATAGGGCTTGAAAATTGACAAATTTGTGCTAAAATATGCCTAAATTAGCCCAGATTGTGGTTTACAATTGCGTATATTACCTTTTAATTGCTATAAATAACCATCTTTAGCTCTTTATATGTGATTTATAGCCATTTTTTAGAATTTTTTCAAAAATTTTCAGAAATTGCCAAAAAATTTTTTCAAAAATTTTGCATTTTTTACCTGGTTTGGACCCAATTTTAGGGGGGGGGAGGGGGGTTGAGCTCGGCTTGGGGGGAGTAGTTGAGGTCGGGTAGGGGGAGGGGGGGTCTGGCCTCTCCGTGGGGGGGGGGTCTCACAGGGGGCAAACTGTAGCATGGTTCACCGGGTTTTTTAAAAACCCTCGGCGGGGAAAAAACCCACTTTTCAAAATTAAATGTTTTTCCTAACCATTGACCGGAAAGGTCAAACCAATACATATATACATTTGTTTAATAGAGCTTATAGATGAAATTGGTATAGGTTTTACCTGGGTTCGTATATACTGTTATGGATGGTCCAGGGGGTCTAAATCGGATCGGACACGGTGCCATTTCAAGCCAAAATTTCAATTTTGACCAAAAATGCTTATTTTTGCCTTAAAATGGGTCTAGTTCGGCTCTATATAAATACAAGAAAAACACGTTTTCTACACGATAGGATGCTTAGACTGCCCAAAATAAACAATTTTTAAAAATTTCCAAAATTTGCCTGTGTTTATAGCCATGGGGGGAAAAAACCCACTTTTTCGGATTTTGGCTGGAACTTTTTTGTTATATATAAGGGCTAGCTGAGAACTCTATATACCATCGTACTTGGCGTACTTAGAACTTTCTTTTAAGCCCATTTGCACTTCTCTAGGTTGTACCGTTAGGCCGGTATAATGCAAAAAGTAGCGGGGGGAAAAAACCCAATGGGGGGAAAAAACCCAAATGGGGGAAAATAAGCCCACCCCTCACAGGTCCTAAAAATTGTCGTAGCGCGATTCTGACACTTCCTGTGTAAAATTCAACTCTTTATTAGTTAGTATGAGTCAAAAAACCCGACCTAGGTAGCTTTTTTTGAGATCTCATGTGCCATTGAAAATGCAGCATCAAATGGACAGGTTTCATAAAGTTTAACACATAAACATAGGGCAATTTTTGAAAAATGCTAAAAACGATGTATATAATTTGATAAAACTTATTATTTTAACGTGTAGAGAATGGTTTTTTACGTACAATTGGCTATTAAAAGTCACAATTAGACCTCTGCTGGGTCATCCAGCAGCGAAATAGCACTTTTAGGGTTTTATGCCTCTAGCTACCCAAGTATTCAAAATTGTCCAAATCTGACAGCATAGGGTAACGCAGCGTCCTCGATAATATCGTACTACAGTCCCGAATTGTTTCCCAGTTGAGCTGGTAAAAAATTTTTCAAAAAAATTTGGGTGGGTTTTTTCCCCCCAAAGTGGGTTTTTTCCCCGCCACGTTTGGCAATGTGCCAGTCTAACGGTGCATCGGATCGGTCTAATTTTTGCTGTGTGCAAAGAGGAAGACTTGCCATCATTGCAGATATTTGCAAAACTTTTCTAGCCCAACCCAGTCAAAAGTTACATCGGTCCAAACTTTTGCCAAATTTTTGGAAGGTTGGACCAAAAAGTAGGTATCATTTTCAAAATGTCATAAAATGAGCAAGAGTGAACCAAATGACCTGATCTTTGCACACATAGGTTAGAAAGAGTCGCGCTTTCTGCTGGTATGTTTTGGAGCTCCTAGCTCCAACCGGTGACCCAGGAGGCGGGTGGGTTTTTTTCCCCCCAAAAAGGGGGTGGGTTTTTTTTCACCCCATGGCTATATATATGTGTTAATGATACAACATTTTCAAATGACCATATGACCTCAATTTTAGTACAAACACTAATATATTTTGATGCAGTTGTACTAAAAACAACCTGAAAATTACATTTTCCTGTTATAAAATTCTTAGTTATATGAGCCAGCACGGATTAAATTAAATTCCCAAATGTTTGGTAATTGGGCCTACGTACCTACTTCGTAATTTGCATATGCTGTGCTCGTTGCACTTTCGCACTAGCTTTACTCATACGTTAACCATGGGTGTTAGTGTTTTAGTTCTACCATTTTAGAAATGGTAGATTCCAACCCAAAGATAACGAATTAGAGATATAAGTATATCATAGGGGTCGCGGCAGCGACCCCTATAATATATGTGAAAAGTGGCTGGAGACAGTGTAAAATAAGCTGCGCAGAAGCTGCGCAAAATCCTGCGCAGATCCTGCGCAGATTTCATGCGCAAATTGTAGAGCACATCGAGTTTAGTATGTCTGTGAAGTTTCAGCTCCGTATCACTTACCGTTAAAAAGTTGCGCCCCGGACCGGTTATGGCGGCGATGTTTTTTTCCGGTTTCTCCTATTTGATGGTTGTATTGTACATAATGTTCGCCGCTTTCACGTGATCTGCAGCGGTGGGCCAACCTAAAGGGCTATGGGGTCTAGTAGTACCCTCTAAAGAATTTAAGAATCACAACTTTTTTTGCGCCGCAGCTGCGCCGCAGCGCCGCAGTGGCGCCGCAAAGTCGGCTCATAGCGAAAAGTGACCATTTTTGTGGTCGTCGCTCAGGTCGAACGTTACGAGCTGGAGCTGATTTCTTTTTATATTCAGAAATTACATATATTGAACTAACTAACGGTCCAGGTTGCGTTTCTCTATCACTTCCCTAGCGACCACAGTGGCCCGTCAAAAATGGCGAAAATTCGAAAAATGAAAAATCGAAATTTCTCGCTATCTATTTAACTTTGAAAGCTCAAATCTTCCATACAACGGTTTTCCGGCACGGAGAATCGATTCCCGCAGTCAGTTTTACCGTCAGACCCACCCATCTTGCTGGGCTGGTTCCACTTTGCCGTCGGGAGGGTCAAGTCGGAAACCGCTTCCTGGAGGTCCATAGTAGGCTCTACCTGGCCTCTCAAAACTTTGTCTATAGGGGTTTTCTGGTGTGCCCAGCTCATTCCCGGTGTCTGTTTTGCCGTCCGACGTGTCTATATTGCTGGGCTGGTTCTACTTTGCCGTCGGAAGGGTCAAGTCGGAAACCGCTTCCTGGAGGTCCATAGTAGGCTCTACCTGGCCTCTCAAAACTTTGTCTATAGGGGTTTTCTAGTGTGCCCAGCTCATTCCCGGTGTCCGTTTTGCCGTCCGACGTGCCTATTTTGCTGGGCTGGTTCTACTTTGCCGTTTGAAGGGTCAGTCGGGTGGGAGGGTCAAATGGTCGAAAATAAAGTTTCTCAAAAGTGGTCAAATTTGGTATCAAATGAAAGCCCTAAGTGAGCTGAGCAACTTTTGTCATAGAACTGCGTACTCAAAGTGGCTGTAGAGTGCTGTGGTGGGGTGGGGTGGGGACTTAGGCGATTTTCGGTCAAAAATGAAATTTTTCAAAAGTGGTCAAATTTGGTACCAAATGAAAGCCCTAAGCGAGCTGAGCAACTTTTGTCCTAGAACTGCGTACCCAAAGTGGCTGTAGAGTGCTGTGGTGGCGTGGGGTGGGGTGACTTAGGCGATTTTGGGTCAAAAATAGAATTTTTCAAAAGTGGTAAAATTTGGTATCAAATGAAAGCCCTAAGTGAGCTGAGCAACTTTTGTCATAGAACTGCATGCTCAAAGTGGCTGTATACTGCTGTGGTGGGGTGGGGTGTGGACTTAGGCGATTTTCGGTCAAAAATGAAATTTTTCAAAAGTGGTCAAATTTGGTACCAAATGAAAGCCCTAAGCGAGCTGAGCAACTTTTGTCATATAACTGCGTACCCAAAGTGGCTGTAGAGTGCTGTTGTGGGGTGGGGTGGGGACTTAGGCGATTTTGGGTCAAAAATAAAATTTTTCAAAAGTGGTAAAATTTGGTATCAAATGAAAGCCCTAAGTGAGCTGAGCAACTTTTGCGGTGTCGGGTTTATGCCTTTCTCAACCGGAATTTAAAGGATAGACATAGGCCCAACACACATATTATCCCCTTTTGTGCGGAGCATTTTTGTTACTTGTATATAATAGCGGAGGGTCTGGTGTCGAGGTTCCCAGCAAAAATGGCTATTTTTGTGAAATGGAGATTCATTAGCTATTTTCTTGAGCACTTTGACTGATCTTTTTCAGTAATTTTCTCTTTCTGTCGCTCGCATGAGTGCGCAAAAGACCAAAAGTTTTTGTCATTTTCGAAATAAAGTGCACGTCTGAAGCAGGGTTTTTTTGGTCGCAGAACTTTAGGCCAAATGGCCTCAACGGCTCAAATTTTTTAGGCCATCATCCAAAAAATTTAGGCCATCCAAATTTTGTTAATTTTTAGGTTGTGCGTTATTGTACGCATTGTTGAAATTACAGTTATCATGTATTCACGCGTTATATAATCAAAAATCGCTGTTTAACAACAAAAATCGCCATCGTCAGAGTATAACACACTAAAAAACTACGTTTTTACCTTAAAATGGCAAAAACAGAACCTTGATAGCATAGAAATAATCGTGCACGACAGTATTAATGAATTAATGAATTTTTATTGAAAATTAAAACAGGTAGGAGCATACGAGTATAAACCAAAGAAGGAAAAAATTAAACTATGTAATAGAAATAAAGTTAAACTACATATATACTAAAATAGCATTTCTTCGATGAAATCCTTATAATAGTATATAAATCAAATTATAACTTGAATGTGCATTTTAAAGCGTAAATATACAATATAATTAGCTGGCGGCTGGCGTAGCCCAGAAATACAAGGGAAAATGAATAAATTCGCGCCGAAGGCGCGAAAAAGTTTTTAGAAAATTGTTGTTTTTACTTAAAAATCAATAAAATTTAACTGGGTTTTCGTCGAAAAATTTAGACCAAATGGCCTCAACGGCCAAAATTCTTTAGGCCATCGACCATAAATTTAGGCCATGGCCTAAGCTATGGCCTAAAAAAAACCTTGGTCTGAAGTCGGCAAATTTTCGTAAATTAGGTTTCAAACGGTTTTTAAGCAATATATAAATGAACTCAGTCAGTTTTAGAAGATTTTGCGAATTTTCAGAAACATTGGGAAACATTTTTGGGAAATTTCATTTTTCCCGCTAATTTTTAAAAAATTTTCCAACTTACCAAAAAACCAGCGCGTCCTTTCGAAAACTGCGGACGAAACAAAAACCATTTTTTCGGTTGTCCCTTCCGGTGCCCATATCCCTGGTCAAACTCAGATTAAACTCAAAAAGTTTAATAGCATCGCTCCGATTGGACGACTGGTCACATATTCCGGCTTCAAATTATATTAATCCGAATATTAGTGATGGGCACCGGATATTTTTTTATATCCGGTTATCCGCCTATTCCAAACTTAACTTCAAGAAAATTTTTCGATTTTGCAGTTAAACTTTTTAAATTTAAATTAAATTACGTTAAATTTTTCTGTCAATTTTTTTGTACGCAGTGAATTTCTATTATATATACAGCTAAGCCACAACCTTGGTTTCAACAATAATTTCACAGAAATTTTTGAAAAATATTTAAAAAAGTTTTGAATTTTTTGTCAAAAATTGCTAATTTTTCTTTGCTTTATCTGATATCTAGTGCCCATCACTAGCAAGTATACAGTATGCATCCTGTATATAAGTGGTTCAAATCCCAAAAAATTGCGACATCACCGTTCGTCTAATTCTAAATCAGAATCTAAAGTTTTCAGGACATTTAAAATTCATTTAAAGGTATATCATAGGGGTCGCGGCAGCGACCCTATAATATGTGTGAAAAGTGGCTGGAGACAGTGTAAAATAAGCTGCGCAGAAGCTGCGCAAAATCCTGCGCAGATTTCATGCTCAACTTGTAGAGCACATCGAGTTTAGTATGTCTGTGAAGTTTCAGCCCCGTATCACTTACCGTTAACAAGTTGCGCCCCGGACCGGTTATGGCGGCGATGTTTTTTTCCGGTTTCTCCTATTTGATGGTTGTATTGTACATAATGTTCGCCGCTTTCACGTGATCTGCAGCGTGGGCCAGCCTAAAGGGCTATGGGGTCTAGTACCCTCTAAAGAATTTAAGAATCACAACTTTTTTTGCGCCGCAGCTGCGCCACAGCGCCGCAGTGGCGCCGCAAAGTCGGCTCATAGCGAAAAGTGACCATTTTTGTGGTCGTCGCCCAGGTCGAACGTTACGAGCTGGAGCTGATTTCTTTTTATATTCAGAAATTGCATATATTGAACTAACTAACGGTCCAGGTTGCGTTTCTCTATCACTTCCCTAGCGACCACAGTGGCCCGTCAAAGATGGCGAAAATTCGAAAAATGAAAAATCGAAATTTCTCGCTATCTATTTAACTTTGAAAGCTCAAATCTTCCATACAATGGTTTTCTGGCACGGAGAATCGATTCCCCCAGTCAGTTTTACCGTTAGACCCACCCATCTTGCTGGGCTGGTTCCACTTTGCCGTCGGGAGGGTCAAATCGGAAACCGCTTCCTGGAGGTCCATAGTAGGCTCTACCTGGCCTCTCTAAACTTTGTCTATAGGGGTTTTCTGGTGTGCCCAGCTCATTGCCGGTATCCGTTTTGCCGCCCGACGTGTCTATATTGCTGGGCTGGTTCTACTTTGCCGTCGGGAGGGTCAAGTCGGAAACCGCTTCCTGGAGGTCCATAGTAGGCTCTACCTGGCCTCTCAAAACTTTGTCTATAGGGGTTTTCTGGTGTGCCCAGCTCATTCCCGGTATCCGTTTTGCCGTCCGACGTGTCTATATTGCTGGGCTGGTTCTACTTTGCCGTCTGGAGGGTCAAGTCGGAAACCGCTTCCTGGAGGTCCATAGTAGGCTCTACCTGGCCTCTCAAAACTTTGTCTATAGGGGTTTTCTGGTGTGCCCAGCTCATTCCCGGTGTCCGTTTTGCCGTCTGACCCACCCATCTTGCTGTGCTGGTTCCACTTTGCCGTCTGGAGGGTCCGGTCGGTACCGACTTCCGGGAACACCATATAGGACTGTACAATACATAGCCTGACAAAACATTGTCTATAGGGGTTTTCTGGTGCGCCCAGCTCATTCCTGGCATCCGTTTTGCCGTCTGACCCACCCATCTTGCTGTGCTGGTTCCACTTTGCCATCTGGAGGGCCAGGTCGGTGGGAGGGTCAAATGGTCGAAAATAATGTTTCTCAAAAGTGGTCAAATTTGGTATCAAATGAAAGCCCTAAGTGAGCTGAGCAACTTTTGTCATAGAACAGCATACCCAAAGTGGCTGTAGAGTGCTGCGGTGGAGTGGGGTGGGGACTTAGGCGATTTTGGGTCACAACTAAAATTTTTCAAAAGTGGTCAAATTTGGTACCAAATGAAAGCCCGCATCGAACTGAGCAACTTTTGTCATAGAAGTGCGTACCTAAAGTCGCTGTAGAGGCCTGTGGTGGGGTGGGGTGGGGACTTAGGCGATTTTGGGTCAAAAATTAAAATTTTCAAAAGTGGTCAAATTTCGAGTCAAATGAAGGCCCGCATCGAACTGAACAACTTTCGCCATAGAACCACCCACCCAAACTTGCTGTGTCGGATTTATATACTTTCTTTCTCAACCGGATTAAACGACAGACATAGGCCCAACACACATATTGTCCCCTTTTGTGCGGAGCATTTTTGTTACTTGTTTGACTTATATATACTAGCTAAAAAAGAGTTGAATTTTACACCGGAAGTGTCAGAATAGCGCTACGACAATTTTTGAGACCTGTGAGTGGGGTGCGTTCCCCCCTCCCCCCATTTGGGTTTTCCTCCATTGGTGTTTCCCCCCCCCCGCTACTTTTTGCATTATACCGGCCTGACGGTACAACCTAGAGAAGTGCAAATGGGCTTAAAAGAAAGATCTAAGTACGACGGTATATAAAGTTCTCATCTAGCCGTATAATAAAAAGTTCCTGCCAAAATCCGAAAATGTGGGTTTCCCCCCGTGGCTATACAAACTGTCGTTACTATCATTGTTTTCATTCAATATCGGTGAGAAAACAAACGATTTACAACACTTCTTGGCTTTCGAAATTTCAAAATTTTGGTCAAAAATGTCAAAAATTTTCGAAATTTTTGCTAACCACCGGGGCCGGGGCCAAGCCCCGGTGCATCCCTAAAAAACCAACCCCAATATATATTTGGCCAGGGTAACTCATATTAGCGATTTTATGCATGCGACAGGTAAAACCGGCTTCGCTGACTTCATATCTGCTGTTATTTTTGCGCTAAAGCGTGTGTACTCTCAATTTATTTTTACGTTTACACATGTATATAATTTATAATCTTGTTTGCAGCTTGCATTACGGATGTCATCTAAAGTAGTGCGGAAGATAATTCAGACTGTGACTGCTCCGAAGGCCATTGGTCCTTACAGGTATATAAGTAGAGTATGTCGTATCGAAAACAAATTTAGCGTATAGTGAGACCCGGGAAAGAAAAAACACCCCCAAATAAGGGTAAAAAACGGTGCCGCCCTGGAAGCCTGGAAGGACCGGTGAGTGCAACTAATGTGTGCTAATATAGCGCCACCCTAGGTTACCACACAGTGTATCATAGGGGTCGCGGTAGCGACCCCTATAATATGAGTGAAAATGGTCGAATGACCGTGTAAAACAAAACTGCGCAGATCCTGCGCAGATTATGTGCGCAAAAAATTGTACGTGTCGAGTTTAGTATGTTCCTGAAGTTTCATCCCCGTACCACTTTCCGTTAAAAAGTTATGCCAAAAATCGCTTACGAGAGTGATGTTTTTTTCCGGTTTCTCGCTTTTGATGTCTCATAAGGGGGTTTTGTAGCTTGAATAACTACAGATAGAAAAATTTTTGCCTATGAAACCCATATATATTCTTGTAGTACAAATCAAAAATAAGAAAAGCTAGTTTTTATGCCTCCCAGGGCCGGAAAAAATTTTTGGCTGGGGGCCAAAGTCGGCCAAAACGATAAAATGGCCAAAAAGTATGCTTCAAAGGCGTCTTAATAAGTCAGACTGGTCTATATATGGGGCAATACTGACTATATGGTTAAACAGTACACATATCGGGGTCGTTCAAATGCTATATGATTTTCCGTCTTCGTGCGTAATTTTTCGGTACTGGCCGGCCAAAGTTGGTGAATTTAGGGTCGAACTTTGAACTTAATTTTTTCACTTATTTTACTACATGGGTGTCTCAAATTTTGCATACAAAGGTTTTTTGGGACGGAGAATCGATTCCCGCTATCAGTTTTGCTGCCCGAGTAACCCAAGTTGCTGGGCTGGTTCCCCTTGACCGTCTGAGGAGTCACGTCGGTAACCGCTTCCCGGAGGTCCATAGTAGGCTTTACTGTGCCTCTCCAAACTTTGCCTATAGGGGTTTTCTGGTGCGCCCAGCTCATTCCCGGTGTCCGTTTTGCCGTCTGACCCACCCATCTTGCTGTGCTGGTTCCACTTTGCCATCTGGAGGGCCAGGTCGGTGGGAGGTCATGGGGTCAAAAATGAAAATTTTCAAAAGTGGTCAAATTTGGTACCAAATGAAAGCCCTGAGCGAGCTGGGCAACTTTTGTGATAGAACTGCATGCTCAAAGTGGCTGTAGAGTGCTGTGGTGGGGTGGGGTGGGGACTTTGGCGATTTTCGGTCAAAAATGAAATTTTTCAAAAGTGGTCAAATTTGGTACCAAATGAAAGCCCTAAGCGAGCTGAGCAACTTTTGTCATAGAACTGCATGCTCAAAGCGGCTGTAGAGTGCTGTGGTGGGGTGGATTGGGGACTTAGGCGATGTTCGGTCAAAAATGAAATTTTTCAAAAGTGGTCAAATTTGGTAACAAATGAAAGCCCTGAGCGAGCTGAGCAACTTTTGTCATAGCACTGCATGCTCAAAGTGGCTGTAGAGTGCTGTGGTGATGTGGGGTGGGGACTTAGGCGATTTTCGGTCAAAAATGAAATTTTTCAAAAGTGGTCAAACTTGGTACCAAATGAAAGCCCTAGGCGAGCTGAGCAACTTTTATCATAGAACTGCATGCTCAAAGTGGCTGTAGAGTGCTGTGGTGGGGTGGGGTGGGGACTTAGGCGATTTTCTGTCAAAAATGAAATTTTTCAAAAGTGGTCAAATTTGGTACCAAATGAAAGCCCTGAGCGAGCTGAGCAACATTCGTCATAGAACTGCATGCTCAAAGTGGTTGTGGAGTGCTGTGGTTGGCTTGCTTGCTACTGTTGAAAGATATCTATACATACCTTCATGAGCATATATATATAAAATAATAGAAAACAAGAACAAAAAGTGCTCCTTCGTCGCATGTAAAATACATATGAGTCTTCGTTGGCAGGTTGTACATAAGCAAAAACTAGCCTGTAAAATACATTTGAGTTCCGTAGGGAGGTTGTAAATTAAGGAAAACAAGTTGCAACCGCTTAACATATGAGCCTGTCCTACAACGAGGCTCATATTGGCGTCACAGTGCATTCCACCTTAAAGCCTCATTAAAGAACCTCAGCTTCATCCACATCACGGAAAAATGAATAGACGTCGTGGCCCAGAAGAAATGGACTGAAGTGAACTACGACTGCTCAAGCTGAACTGTACATGCAACCTGATGTTTCCTGAAACACTATGGCACACCTCTAATGCATTCTCGATACACTTTCACATTATACACACGCAGAATGCGTTCCCACTTGGCTGTGAGTCAGAGCGCCTCATGGCGTACTGTATTGAGCATATGCACACTATAATGACTGATCAACATTATATATATGAAGGATAATTTGTAATGAAAAGCTTTATGCAGTATGTATTTATATAAAAGTAAAATATATATCTGCAAATTATTCGTATTATGACATACGCCAATATGAGCCTCGTTGTAGGACAGGCTCATATGTTAAGCGGTTGCAACTTGTTTTCCTTAATTTACAACCTCCCTACGGAACTCAAATGTATTTTACAGGCTAGTTTTTGCTTATGTACAACCTGCCTACGAAGACTCATATGTATTTTACATGCGACGAAGGAGCACTTTTTGTTCTTGTATATAAGTATGAGACTGTTCCTATATATTCTCTGAATGCCGATATGGGCTCATGTGCCCCGCGTATAGTCAAGCGGGAAAAAACCCACTTTTCAGATTTTTGGCCAGAACTTTTTACTGGTTTGAGATATTGAAATACTGACTATACAGGCTGCTAGGCCTAGTCGTAAGCTTTCTGCTGAGCTATAGAACACCTCTCTAGGGTGTGCCGTTAGTGAGAAAAATTGTCCCAAACTGGCGGGAAAAAACCCAATGCGGGAAAAAAGCCATATGCGGGAAAAAACCCACCCCGAAAATTTTTTGGCAAGTTGCCAGGAGCATTTCTAACCGTTCCAAATGAAAGAGCGGGTTGTTTTTAGTACAACTGCATCAAAATATATTAGTTTTTGTTGAAAAATTGAGGTCATAGTGACTTTTGAAAATTTGGTATATTTAACACATAAACATGGCAAATTTTGGAAATTTTTAAAAATTGTTTATTTTCGGCAGTTTAAGCATCCTATCGTATAGAAAACGTGTTTTTCTTGTATTTAGAGCCAAACTAGACCCATTTTAAGGCAAAAATCAGCATTTTTGGACAAATTGAAATTTTGGCTTGAAATGGCACCATGTCCGATTTTGACCCCCTGGACCTCCCATAACAGATCGAACCCAGGTAAAACCTATACCAATTTAATCTATAGGCTCTATTAAACAAATGTATGTATTCGTTTGACCTTTCCTGCTAATGCTTAGAAAAATTTCAATTTTGAAAAGTGGGTTTTTTCCCGCATGTGGGTTTTTTCCCGCCAACTCTAGGTCACCCCCAGGTCGCACCGAAGGGGTTAGAGCAGTGTGGCATAATATCATTATGATGCGCAACAGATGCCCTACACATACATACAAATCGCTTTGGTCTAAGTCTTTCCAGTAGTTCAGGGTGGCCAGGCAAAGTTTACCAAATTTCGGTACTTGGACGGACCAGAATTTTCGAAAATTTCAAAGTCCCAAAAAGTTGCTGGGCAGCAGTAGGAGCGACAATAATACACCCTCCAGGGTTATTTTGGATGCTCTTCAAGATAGGCTATTAAAATCCTAGATAGCTCATACCGGTAAGCCCACACTGGGGGTGGGTTTTTCCCGCATTGGCGAGTGGGTTTTTTCCCGCTTGACTATATATTTTTGCTTCCCTGCCCGCATGTCATAACGTTGGCCGATTTTTGATGTAGGTTCTGGACCGTTCTGGTGGCCCGCCCAAAGTTGGTCGGTCCAAATGGCCGTTTTCGGAAAAATTTCTAAGTCCCAACTCCACAGAAAATAGTCAAAAAGAGGCCTAACTATGCAGTTTCGGGCCATTTAGTGGGACGCAAGGGTTATCGGGGTCGCTGAACAGGAGGAACATAGTCTGGCGGGAGGGGGTTGGGGCCCTCCCCACTCACCAACCTCCCCCCCCCATTCGAGGTTCCCCCCATAAAAGCACCCCCATATAATCTGACCTCCCCCCCTATAAGCCAAGAATGCAAGATTTTACCATTTTTACCCTAAATTCGATCGAATTTTAACGAAATTTTCGCTATTTTTGCGTGAAAACACCTAAAATTAGTCATTTTTTAGCGATTTTTGGCAATTTTTACATAAAAAACGTAAAAATTTGCAAACTTTTTAAAAAATATGCCCCCAATACTTTTAGTGAGCCCCCGTTGACGGGGGCAACTTTGAGCCCATTCGGCGACCTCCCCCCCCATTCGAGGTCCCCCCCATGAAAAGCCCCCCATATATAAATTTCGACCTTCCCCCCCATAACCCCCCGTAACCCAAAAAATTGCCAATTTTTACCATTTTTACCCTAAGCTTCGCCGGATTTTTAACGAAATTTTCACTATTTTAGCGTAAAAAACACCTAAAATTAGTCATTTTTTAGCGATTTTTGACATTTTTTGCACAAAAAACGTAAAAAATTAGTAAAATTTTTCCAAGAATATGCCCCCCATTTTTGGTGAGCCATGGGGGGGCAACTTCGAGCCCCCCCCCCATAAATCTTGGCCTGAAAATAAGCCAGCCATAAAGTTTGGCCATAAAGTAAAACTAATAAGCCAGGTAGTCTATCGTGCTGCACTGTTATGCAGCAACCATAGAACGCTGGCTGTAGACGGTTAAACATTATATTACATTAGGTTTGTAGATTAGCTTGGACATGGCAAATTAATATAGTTACATAAAGTTTGCAGTTTGCTGAAGTACAACAAGGCCTATACTAGCAGGAGATAAGTTGCAATCGTCTGAAATTTTTAATATAAGTGCTGCACCGCATTAGAAATCATGCCGTGTAAGTTTCCTCCGTTGGCAGTATAATTTGCATCTGGTTGCGCTGCAGTAGTGTGCTGCTGAAGTACAGCACGACCTATACTAGCAGGAGATAAGTTGCAATCGTCTGAAATTTTTAATATAAGTGCTGCAGAGCATTAGAGATCATGCCGTATAAGTTTTCAGCACCAACTGAAACTGTTGTTACTATAACTGTAACTATGTTGGGTCTCCGTCTAAATCAAGAAAAAATAAGAAATTGGAACTTTGCAAGCTTCTTTATTCTGTAGGTGCAGTTGACGATTAATGATTGGCGGAATTTTTAAAGTTTCTTTTTTGAAACTTTGACATTTTTAATTGAGTTTTACTGAGAACCTTAAAAATGAAATAGGACAATGATAAGAATGCTCCGATGGAGCCTGAAAAATTGCAATGTTGTATATATATAGGAGGTATTGGCGCAGTCCCTACGGTACAGACTGTGTATATTTATTTCTGAACTATTGTTATTGGAAGGCTGTCTTTCAAGATCAGGCTTTTTGGTATGAGAACGTGTTTATGTGCGTAGTTGTTTCTGTTTTTAGTCAGGCCGTTTTGGTTAATGGCACTTTGTATGTGAGTGGCCAAATTGGAATGGATGCTGAGAAAGGTGAACTCGTCAGTGGCGGACTTGAACCTCAGTTTCGTCAGGTACAATGAAGTATCTAGATCAGGCATTGCTAATATATAGCATACGATATATGGCAGAGGCATGAGAGGGAACCTCAGCAAAGTCAGGTTTTTCGTGAAAAATCTTCGCGAATTTTGCCACATTCAAGAAACGTGCTAGCTTTGCGGAAAAGCCGAACTGTGAGGAGCGATGAAACTCGCCTCCGTGGGAAATCCGATGGACACGGACCCCATCAAATGGAGGTCCCCACAGGTGCCCCTTGGCGTCCGCCTGGTCAACGGCGTGAAACGATTCCACTTTCCCTGGGGGCATGGCTGTTGTCACGGCGGATCGGTCGACGAGCTCGGCATTTACAACAACAACAAAAGGCGAACTTCGCGAAAAAGGATCTGTACTGTATTTTGGGGGTCTTGCGTGTGAAGTCAGCTAAGCTGACTTATTATGAATTTTGTTCTAACATACGTATTCCCATGTCGCTTATGAACTGAACTGAACTGAACTTACTTGGATTGCGTTGGGTATGCACATTTGTATACGCACATTTGTATACATTCGATGAATATAGCAAGCTTAACAAAAAAATCAAAATTCGGTATTTTGGATGGAACTTTCGCAAAACTAAACCAAATCGATTACTTTGAAGACCCGTGGATAGGTCTTGGGCTAAGCTTTAAAACCACCCCAGTTTCGTTGCTCTACGACCTACCAGTAAGTTGCAGTAGACTAGAATGTGTGATTTTTTGTTAAAGGTTTAACAAAAAATATCACCCGCTAACAAAAAATCAGTGACGGATCGGATCCCAGAAAGCAGCTAGCAACTTTTTCTCATCAGTTTTGGATAGTGCACACTAAATAACGTATATATTTAGAGAACCCAAAACCGCTAACCTTCTAGTGCTCCAACTAAGGCAGCTGACCCCGCCGAAGTCTTAGTGGTCACTGATGGCCCCCGACAGCGTCCAGTATGAAGTCTGGTGGCTCTAAAGTGCCGTTTTAAAGGCTAAAACGTTGTTTTTTCGTGTTTGTGAGTGATTATAACCTATTCCCAGGCATTTTGGCAGAGAACATCAGAACTTCGTATGTTGGTGGGGTTTGACCCACGGTCACGTGACCCCTGCCGGACCCGTCCGGGCCCTCCAGGTACCAACTGGACAGTCCGAAGTGGCTATAAACATGTCCTAGAGGGTTTTCCAGGGCGCTGAATTCAATTCTGGCATTAGTTTTCTGGTAACTATGGGCTAATACTGACTTCTGGGATCACGTTTACCGTCGAACGGTTCAGGCCCGGCTGGTTACCAGGTTGTACTACCAGAAGTGCCAGGCGACCTCAAAAACAACGTATATAAGGGTTTTCGAGGTCGCCGAGCTCGAATTTGACGTTAGTTTTGCTCTAGCTGCCGTTCTGCTTCAGTAACAAAACAAAAATGATTTTTTTATTTGTTAAAATTTAAAAAAAATCACCCACCCAGGACGGCTCAGTGGTCCGACTGGGAACTTCTATGTATCGATAGCCCACAGTCAGGACATGTCACATGCACAATATGGGTTGCCTAGGGTTTTCCCTTAGTAGTTTCCCAGTTTTTTCCCCAAAAAACACAGGTACCCTCACTTAAAGACGTGCCCTGAACGCATGGAGAGGGCCTAGGGGCTCAAACTCACAGGCTGTAATGTCGAGATGTGTGGCTATCACCATGCAAAAATTTGGGTCTCTGCGACTCTCCTGTGAGTCAAGGTGGGGTGATTTTTTGTTAAAATTTCGGGTGAGTTTTTTGTTAAGCTTGCTATATTATAATCATGGGGGACCTCGGAGAGCCCCCCATAATGAGCTATAAAGGCACTTTGCGGATTTGGAAAAGTGCTAATTAGGCATAACTAATTAACGGGAAGGAATTAAGAGCTAATATTTGCATTTTTGAAATCTCCAGGCCAAGAGCTTTCGAATGACCAAACTTGCCCGGAAAAATGAACTTTGAAAAAATTGACTTTCTCTTACGGGTTTGAAAGTGGGGTTTTCTCTCTGTATTCAGCATGATTTTTCCAATTTTGCGTTAACTCGATTTTTCGAACGGCCCATAGGAAAAATTTTTCTATACTATTTTTTGATTATCTAGGCAATGGTACTTAGCAAGTTTATGTTTTTTTCGAATTTCGATCTGGTTCGATTTTTATAGATGGTCAAAAATAGGAAAAATAGCGTTTTTGGACACCTGCAAGCTGAAAAATTCCGTCTAAAAAAAAAAGTCCGATAATTTGAAAATAGTCTAAAAACGGGCAAAAACAGCATTTTTCGGCCTCGGGGTGGTACCCCTATACAGTAAATCGGGGTCGCTGAACACGATAAGCATATCGCCGAAGCCGACGGATGTGACCCTCGGGCTACATGGCGCCCGTGGTTCCTCGCCCAGGGTCAAAGTTGGGAAAAGTCCCTAAAAACGGCTATTTTTGGTCTTTTGGTGGTGCCTATATACGTATAGTAAATCGGGGTCGCTGAACACGATGAGCATATCGCCGGGGGACTAGATGCCAACCTCCGTGGAAAATCCGATGGACACGGACCCCGTCAAATGGAGATCCCCACAGGTGTCCCCTGGCCTCCGTCTGGTCAACGGCGCAAATATGCTCTGTTCCCGGGGGCATGGCTTAGCCATGTCGAATTACACTGATGCCATCCAAGTGCTTAAATTATGCTACCGAGTGGTTGTTTGCCTCTTCCTCATTCTTGCCTATTCCGGCTTTTCTGAATGATGTGGCTTGCGAACTACGAAGACGTGTGCTGGACTTTGGATGGTTGATGTGCCTCATATAGCCATCTAGGCTGACGAGCCCGGAAATCACAACAACAACAACAACAGCATATCGCCGAAACCGACGGATGTGACACTCATGTTGCATGGCGCCCGTGGTTCCTCGCACAGGGTCAAAGTTGGGAAAAGTCCTCAAAAACAGCTATTTTCGGCGTTTTAATTGGGGGCATATATAGTAAATCGACTATGCTCGTTTCAATGGGCGTATTGTCGAAACCGACGGAAGTGACCACTGGTCACTACGGTCTAGGTGGCCTATTGACCACTGGTCAAACCCCCTAAAATAGCGTTTTTCGGCGTTTTGGTTGGAGGCATATATAGTAAATCGACTATGCTCGTTTCAATGGGCGTATTGTCGAAACCGACGGAAGTGACCACTGGTCACTACGGTCTAGGTGGCCTATTGACCACTGATCGAACCCCCTGGAACAGCGTTTTTCGGCGTTTTGGTTGGAGCATATATAGTAAATCGCCTATGCTCGTTTCAATGGGCGTATTGTCGAAACCGACGGAAGTGACCACTGGTCACTACGGTCTAGGTGGCCTATTGACCACTGGTCAAACCCCCTAAAATAGCGTTTTTCGGCGTTTTGGTTGGAGGCATATATAGTAAATCGACTATGCTCGTTTCAATGGGCGTATTGTCGAAACCGACGGAAGTGACCACTGGTCACTACGGTCTAGGTGGCCTATTGACCACTGGTCAAACCCCCTAAAATAGCGTTTTTCGGCGTTTTGGTTGGAGGCATATATAGTAAATCGACTATACTCGTTTCAATGGGCATATTGTCGAAACCGACGGAAGTGACCACTGGTCACTACGGTCTACGTGGCCTATTGACCACTGATCGAACCCCCTGGAACAGCGTTTTTCGGCGTTTTGGTTGGAGCATATATAGTAAATCGCCTATGCTCGTTTCAATGGGCGTATTGTCGAAACCGACGGAAGTGACCACTGGTCACTACGGTCTAGGTGGCCTATTGACCACTGGTCAAACCCCCTAAAATAGCGTTTTTCGGCGTTTTGGTTGGAGGCATATATAGTAAATCGACTATGCTCGTTTCAATGGGCATATTTTCGAAACCGACGGAAGTGACCACTGGTCTAGGTGTCCTATTAACCACTGGTCAAACCCCCTAAAACAGCGTTTTTCGGCGTTTTGGTTGGAGGCATATATAGTAAATCGACTATGCTCGTTTCAATGGGCGTATTGTCGAAACCGACGGAAGTGACCACTGGTCACTACGGTCTAGGTGGCCTATTGACCACTGGTCAAACCCCCTAAAACAGCGTTTTTCGGCGTTTTGGTTGGAGCATATATAGTAAATCGACTATACTCGTTTCAATGGGCATATTGTCGAAACCGACGGAAGTGACCACTGGTCACTACGGTCTAGGTGGCCTATTGACCACTGGTCAAACCCCCTAAAACAGCGTTTTTCGGCGTTTTAGTTGGAGGCATTATATAGTAAATCGACTATGCTCGTTTCAATGGGCATATTTTCGAAACCGACGGAAGTGACCACTGGTCTAGGTGTCCTATTGACCACTGGTCAAACCCCCTAAAACAGCGTTTTTCGGCGTTTTGGTTGGAGGCATATATAGTAAATCGACTATGCTCGTTTCAATGGGCATATTGTCGAAACCGACGGAAGTGACCACTGGTCACTACGGTCTAGGTGGCCTATTGACCACTGGTCAAACCCCCTAAAACAGCGTTTTTCGGCGCTTTGGTTGGAGCATATATAGTAAATCGACTATGCTCATTTCAATGGGCATATTGTCGAAGTCGAAACCGACAGAAGTGACCACTGGTCACTACGGTCTACGTGGCCTATTGACCACTGATCGAACCCCCTGGAACAGCGTTTTTCGGCGTTTTGGTTGGAGCATATATAGTAAATCGCCTATGCTCGTTTCAATGGGCATATTGTCGAAACCGACGGAAGTGACCACTGGTCACTACGGTCTAGGTGGCCTATTGACCACTGGTCAAACCCCCTAAAACAGCGTTTTTCGGCGCTTTGGTTGGAGCATATATAGTAAATCGACTATGCTCGTTTCAATGGGCATATTGTCGAAGTCGAAACCGACGGAAGTGACCACTGGTCACTACGGTCTAGGTGGCATATTGACCAATGGTCAAACCCCCTTAAACTTCGTTTTTCAGCGTTTTGGTTGGGGGCATATATAGAAAATCGACTATGCTCGTTTCAATGGGCGTATTGTCGAAACCGACGGAAGTGACCACTGGTCACTACGGTCTAGGTGGCCTATTGACCACTGGTCAAACCCCAAAACAACGTTTTTCTGCGTTTTGGTTGGGGGCATATATAGTAAATCGACTGTGCTCGTTTCAATGGGCATATTTTCGAAACCGACGGAAGTGACCACTGGTCACTACGGTCTAGGTGGCCTATTGACCACTGGTCAAACCCACTGGAACAGCGTTTTTCGGCGTTGTGGTTGGGGGACCTTACACTACCAAAAATTGGATAAGGACAAGTAGGAAAAATGCTCCTTGCAGTCGCATGAAGCTAATGAGTGAATGGCTAATACATTTTTATATACAAAGGCTTTCTTCAGATAGTCAAATGGTTAGAACGGTTTGCATATGCAAGGATGGTATGGCTGGATGAAATCTCACTAGGTAAGTATATATCGTCTGTGACAGTTCTAATTTTTATTGCCTTATTCTGGTTTATATTGGTTGCTTTTGTTAATAATTTATATACATGTATATACATACGTATAGTGAGATCTAGAAGCAACGTCGAAAAACAAACAAAGTCCGAAAATTTGAAAATAGTCTAAAAACGGGCAAAAACAGCGTTTTTCGGCCTCGGGGTGGTAAGCAACGTCGAAAAACAAACAAATGTTTTGAAGCGAAGTTGAAAAATCAGGCAATTCTGATTTTTGCTTAAAACGTATGCGCCAGTATTAATATTCAGTCTTTTCTGGCTAGGTTTAACAATGTCTGTTTAGAGGACACGTACCACAGGCGTAACCAAAGAGAGCGTCAATATGAGCCCAAGAGAAACGTAGCGGCTCATGTTAGACGTTTACATCTTGTCCTCTACTTATTTAGATGTTGGCTCATATTAAACATTTTAAATCTTGTCCTCAGCACGTTTAAATGTTGGCCATAATAGCTCATATTAACTTTTTCATGCGACTGCAAGGAGCATTTTTCCTACTTGTAAAATATAATATATATAATACAATAATAAGTGAAATGTAGTGCTCTCGTCAAAGCTTCAGCGTTTTTTCTGCAAGTGGTGCTGTTATTTCAGCTCATGCAAAATATGGGGAATGTGCTTAAAGCTGCTGGAGGAAGCTTAAACAACGGCAAGTTTGCATTTAATTGCCTGTTGAACTTATTTTTTCTGTTTGGTTTAATGAATGTTGTATCTGTTTACAGTGTCCGTGTAGAAAGCGTAAAGTCGGGCATATTTTTACAGTGTTGTGCCCCCCTCAAATTAACCTTTTCCGTGGGTTTTTGGCTGCCCAGTCTTTTGCCAAAAACAGGTAAAATAAGTATATATATATTTTTAGCGTAGCCGGAATGCGGGCACTTTTGAAAAATTTCAGGGTTTTTACATGCAGAACAATATGCCGAAAATGCCAATTTTTAGCCCATTTTGCAAAACAAGCCCCCGAAAACTTTTTACCCCCTCCGGGAAAAGTCCCTAAAATAAATAAAAATATACCCTGTTGAGCGCCAGTAATTTCGCTTTTCTGAACACGTGAACACGGTTCCTTAACGAATAGTAGACTGAACATTGTTTTTTATTTTTCAATTTTTCAGAGTTATTATAAAAGTAAAACTTTTCAAATTGCAAATCAAGGGTAGCACCGGTCGAAACTCTTGACCCTCTGATCCGGTGCAAAAAGTGACGCGAACTGGCCCGGTGACCCAGTTCCAATATAGCAATGTTCGCAAAAAATCAACCTGAAAATTCATAAAAAATCACCCACCTATACGGCAAACAACAAGTCGCAGCCGGAAAATTTTTTGCTCCTCCGGCTAGGGTGCCCAAAATAGTCCGCCCACCCAAAATCCAACCCTCGGACAACTCCGGACCAATGAAACTTTCGCTGATCCGCCATGTCGTCTGGCTTCGCCGCCGGCGGGTGATTTTTTGTGAACAAATTTCCAAAAGGACACCCACTATCAACTTTTTGTAAGAAGGCTCTGAGGCAATCGCTAGGGCAACTAATTTCTAATTTGAGCTCAGCGATCCGAAAAACCTATATTGCGCATGTGTTGGGTACCTCAACCTCTGGCTTATTTTTACTGGGGGTGGGGGGCCGCCCCTCATTCGGCGACCTCCCCCCCATTCGAGGAGCCCCCCCCCATGAAATGCCCCCCAAAAATTCCGACCTCCCCCCATAACCCCAAAAATTGCCAAATTTTACCATTTTTACCCTAAATTTTCAAAAATTTTTCCGGCTTCGCCGGATTTTTATCAAAATTTTCACTATTTTAGCCTAAAAACCACTTAAAATTAGTCATTTTTTAGCGATTTTTACACATGTTTATACGAAAAACCCGCAAAAATTCGAAAATTTTTTCCAAAATATGCCCCCCCCCCCCAATCGATGGGGGCCCCCCATGAAGCCCCCCCATAAATTTTTGCCTAAAAATAAGCCAGGTCAACCCCATTCTAGCAGGCGGCTCTGCCGGTGGACCGGACCCAGGGGGTGATCAGGATCACCTATCTGGGCAAAAGCTACCTTTAAACTGGAACCGAAATCTGAGACTTATCCTGAGTTAACCTTTGAAGTTAGTCTATATAAAGTATATGTATATTTTTAGAAACCTCAGGAGGACAGTCCGGTAAAATTGTCATATCCGGTCTAGATCCGGTTACCGGACACCAAATCGATAAAAACGCTTCTGATTCGGAAAGAGAATGCTAATTAATGCATACTCTGGAATATTGATCCTTGGCCCAAGACATTTCTGAAAATCCGGTCACATCCGGTCCATGTCCGGTAACCGGATGTTTAGCTCTCAAAAACTTTACAACAAGATGGGTAGGTCGTACAGTTTCGCTGGTTGAATTTTTGGATTCCTCGGGTCGAAATTAGTCTGTATACGAAATTTTATCCGATTTGTACCAAAATAGCGTGATCTATTGTCGTATACGGTTCGAACAAAACCGGAAAAACTGTTTTTCCGGTCTGATGCTGGGAATCGCGGATAAAATGCGATCGTTTTTGCGCAATTAATATTTGGGAGGCTACTTTCATTTTACCGGTGCCAAAGTAATTGAATATCCGGTCTATTTCCGGTTCTTATCTTTGCAATTTGAAATTTTATGGGCTATTATCTCAGTATCCGGTTGGTCCGGAAGTCAAATTATTTCATTAAAATGATTTTTGGTTTATCCTTACCTGGAGAGGGGTCAATGCGTTTCGGCGCATTGATCTGGCGGCGAGCTTCCGCCACCAGGAGGGTCTTGCTTATGCGAATGCAAGGACGCCATATTGATATCGGGCAATATGGTATCCGGCCAATGAAGACAAACTGAGGCTGGGCCCTGACAGCGGCTCCTTACGCCTGTAGCCAGGGGTCTCAATGAGGTCTCTGGCTACTTACGGTGTAGGCCCCACTATGCACTGAAGCCCACCAGTACATAGTGTTATCCCGGTAAGACAGGCTTCGGTGATTGTGGTCCCTGATAATCACTGAACCTCTCTTACGTTCCCGATCCCCAAGTCTCCCCCTCACTCTTGGCCAAAATTATCTATATAATGGGAGGAGGGGAACCAAAGTTCCGTGCCAGAGGCACGAATCAATCAAAATATGGGAGGGTCCTGTGCGTGTCCCCCAGCGCTATCGGGCTCTTATACCCATTGGACAAACGACCCCAGCTCCCGGGGGGATTCTCTTAGGCTTGTAGGAAAATTTTGAGCTTTCAGCTCGAATTGTGGGCTTTACTCGTGGGGGTGTGGTTATGGTTCCACTCTGCAAAATTCAAAATTCTCCCGTCCCTCCTGTGCATATTACAGATATATAGGAGCAGATAGGGCATATGTATCACTGCTGACGAAGATTAAAGACCGGAAAAGAACCAGTGGAGAACTAGTTGATAGCCTGATACCACGCCTTTTCTATGGTAAAAGGCACCGGACAGACCTTGGGTTACCCATCATATTTGCTTACACTACCACAGGAGTCAGGAAATAGGTAAAACCCGACCAGTCAGCAGGGACAGGATGCCAGACCCTGCTGACAACAACATCACTTGCTTCAGGTATGCCAACCCGCTATCTGGTGACACCTTCGAGGATGAGTAAGGACGGTCGGAGGTCGACCAGGACAGGTCAGTACCGCCTCAGTGGGGTGACCACACCGGTACACCTCACTAGGTGCCAATGTTTAGCCTTCTGTGCTGACTTCAATGGTTTGTCCAGCTTGCCGGCACATAAAAGTGTGGGGGTGACTCTCTGGTATAAAGCTTCCTACATCCAATGTGGATAACCCCGACGCAGTCGGAGTTATTCACCTTGGTTGTCTCTATGGAGAGGCCTCGCGACAGCTCACCAGCTAGCGGGCGGGAAGTGAATTCTACCTACCTACCTACCTTGGTTTATCCTTAATGGTTCAAAAATAAGTTATATTGCATGCGACAAAGCTAAGCGTATGGGATCAAATCTTATGTCCGGTTTTTAACAATTAGACAAAACAAGCAAAATCAGTTCATTTTTGCAGGCCTCATACTCTTCCTACTTTTTTCCTACTTTTTCTTCATTCCTACTTTTTTCCTACATTTTGCTGAAAATTCCTACTTTTTTTACGAGCTGATCGGAAGAAATTCCAAAATGTCCTTAACGTTACTTTAAATCACTATGTAGATTTGAAAAATTTTCGCGCCTTCGGCGCTATTATATATTTCTACGACTACTTTGTAAAGGTTTGCTAGGTAATCACATTTTTGTATCAACGATTCCACCTGTTTATGGGAACGGTTAATGTCTAGTTTGAGTCAGCATTGGAATATTTTGTCTTTGCTAGCAGGGAATACGTTGCAGGGATTAGGGAAGTTATCATCGTTGCCAGAAGTTAAAAATTTGAAGTTCCGATTTTGGGCCAGTTTCAATAGGAATTGGAAATTTTGAACGACTATAACTTTTCTTTTTTCTATTCCATGACGGAATCGCCACAAATTTGAATGAATCATTTAGAGCTCTAGGGTGTATGAATGGGCATAATTTGAACGAAATCAGTGAGGGCCGAGTTTTTGACTCAAGTAACCCCCTAAAAGCGTATTTCTCGTTCATTTTGCATTCTTTCAAATTTGCTACAATGTTTAGCCTAAAAACATTTTAGAAAACTCGCGCCGTGGAAATTCGAGTTTTGGAGAAATTAGTTTTAATCCACAATCACCTCCACTGTGGTCGCCCTACACGGACAAACTTATATATAGTCATTCGAATCCTCTCACCAGGACCTACAACTTTGCTCCTGAGAGCATTCTTCGATTCCTTATGGTTTAAGAGATGACAGCGAAAATCTATTTTTTGTTTTCCAAAACTGGCCATTTTTCGGAAAATCTTTTTATTGCAAAATTTCGATAGTTTCAACTGTGATATGTAGTCCGTCGGTCAAGTATTGTCCGCATTTGTACTCCTGTGGGACGTGTTATGCCCAACGGAGTGCTCTCTGTGAAATCTCTACCTAAGCCCAGCAACAAAAATGGGAAATTTTGAAAATCGCAACCAGATTGTTTTGAACACGTATTTTTTCAACTCGTGCAAGCAATTAGAAAACGGCTTTACACTCACGTTTTTAGGGCAATTGCTTGAAAATGTTGGGACAACTCAATGACAAAATATTAGTGATGGGCACTGGATATCCGGATAATATCCGATTTGAGAAAATTATCCGGATATCCGAAAACAGAAGGGGCAGGGGCAAAAAGGTTGAAGGCTTGAGCTAAAAATGCGCCGCAGGCGACAAAAATTAGAAAAACGGTGATAGGAAACTCCACTGAAGAGAAAATTTTCCTATTTTTAGTTTTATGCATTGAACATAGCTCCGTTTTTGCTTTTTCCCCAAAAACTCAGGGGTAGATAAATCGGACATCCACTGGGTGCACCCATGCTCAAGAGGTATCCAAATTGGCTACCGTCCGACGGTAAACGTGATCCCAGAAGTCAGTATTAGCCCATAGTTACCGAAAAACTAATGCCAGATTTGAATTCAGCGCCCTCGAAAACCCCTAGGACATGTTTATAGCCACTTTGAACTGTCCAGTTGGTACCTGGAGCCTCCGCGCAATTTTTCTCGCCTGCGGCGCCTTTCTATCCCGATTTTTATAATTTTTCCTCGCCTGCGGCGCCTTTCTATCCCGATTTTTTAAAATTTTTCTCGCCTGCGACGCTTTTCTAACTGAATTTTCAAAGTTTTTCGGGCCTACGGCGCTTTTCTAACTGAATTTAAAAATTTTTCGGGCCTGCAGCGCTTTTCTAACTAAATTTAAAAAATTTTCTCGCCTGCGGCGCTATTATGTATTAACGTTTACAACGTTCTGGAACCTGCGGCGCTTTTTACCTCAATTTTTCTCACCTGCGGCGCTTTCTTAGCTCCATTTTACTGAATTTCCGCTCCTGCGGTACTTTTCTATCTCGATTTCAAAAAAGTGCGTGTCTGCTTTTCTAATTTTCATGTTTTTTAATTTTTCGCGCCTGCGGCACTATTCTATATCGATTTTAACAATGCGCCTCGCAGAGCTTTTTATTCAAATCTTTTCAAGCATTCCAATACAAATTTTGCCATTATGTCAAAGAATTTCTCAACTTTTATTGAATTTTTTTAAAGATTGTTATTACGGCTTTTTTCAAAATTTCAAAAATTTACTCAACTACTGGGATGCTCCGCCACCCAGACCCCCCGCGTCGACTAGCGACGACTCCTAAATCTCGTCATTTTTGTGGCTCCCAAAACGAACTCTTTGTTGAAAACTTCGCCGCCGCCGCCACCCCCCCCCCCTCCCAGCGTAAACGTGTCAGGCGAAGGCAAAACATTTTTTCCGGCTCGACCCCCCCCTTTTCAAGATCCTGGGTGCACCCCTGCCTGGAGGGTCCGGACGGGTCCGGCAGGGGTCACGTGACCGTGGGTCATACCCCAGCAACATACGAAGTTCTGAGTTTCTCTGCTAAAATGCCTGGAAATAGGTTATAATCACTCACAAACACGAAAAAACAACGTTTTAGCCTTTAAAACGGCACTTTGGAGCCACCAGACTTCATACTGGACGCTGTCGGGAGCCATCAGTGACCACTAAGACTTCGGCGGGGTCAGTTGCCTTAGTTGGAGCACTAGGTTAGCGGTTTGGGGTTCGAAATACGTTATTTAGTGCGCTCTATCCAAAACTGATGAGAAAAAGTTGCTTACTGCTCTCTGCGATCCGATCCGCCACTGATTTTTTTTGTTAACGGGTGATTTTTTGTTAAACCTTTAACAAAAAAGATCACACATTTTCGTCTACTGCTACTTACTAGTAGGCCGTAGAGCAACGAAACTGGGGTGGTTTTAAAGCTTAGCCCAAGACCTATCCATGGGTCCTCAAAGTAATCGATTTGGTTTAGTTTTGCGAAAGTTCCAGCCAAAAACCGAATTTTAATTTTTTTGTTAAGCTTGCTATAGTTCTAAGATTTATTTATTTAAGATAATTTCTATATACATTGTATCAAATGAAAGACGGGTATTCAAATGTAGAAACATAAGGAAAAATGGAAAAAGCCAAAAAATAGCTAGAAATGAGTCAACATTTTCGTATAAATTTTCTAGTTTTGTCTATAGATGTTGTCAGTGGCGCACATACGAAATTTTTTCGGGGGGGGGCGGACCTCAAAAAATATGGGGGGGTCTGGGGGCGAAGCCCACCACAAGTTGAAAAATTTTTGAAAACAAGGTTGAAAATGGAGAAATAAGCTTAAATTAAGCAAAAGTCTAATAAAAGTTTTGAAAATGTTAAAAAAGTCGCTATTGAAAGGTTTAAAACGCTGAAATAAGGGTAAACTAAGCAAAAATTAAGTAATTTCGCGCCAAAGGCGCGAAAAGTTTTGAAATTTTATGCCCGCGCTACGCGCGGTAATAGCCCATGAAATTTCAAATTTGAAAGCTCAGAACCGGAAATCGACCGGATATTCAATTATTTTGACACCTGTAAAATGAAAGTAGCCTCCCAAACAGGGGCGGATCCAGGCGGGGCCCTCCCCCGCCGCGATTTGAAAGTAGGAAAAATTAAGGAGAAAAATAGGAAAAAGGGCGTTAAAGCAAACAATTTCGCTCCTTCGGCGCGGATTTTCTACTTCGTAGCTGCGTATTCGTAGTGTATTTGAAGAAATAGCTTGAAATACGTCCGAATTTTTTAGAAAAATTCCATTTTTGCCGAAAAATGAGTAATAATTTTAAAAAATTCTGCGGTTTTTTTAAATGTAAAGAATTAACAATTTGAGCTCCTATTTTATTTCAAAAGCAAAAAGTTTCTTCAACTTCTGGCGGGCTCCGCTCCTCAGACCCCCGGTATATATCTACACTTTTTCAGTGGGGACCCGCACCCCCCGTCAGAAAATCTTGGATCCGCCAGTGCTCCCAAATATTCATTGTGCCAAAAGCGAACATTTTTATCCTCGATTCCGAGCACCAGACCGGAAAAACGGTTTTTTCCGGTTTTGTTTAAACCGGATACGACCATAGATCACACAATTTTGATCCAAATCGGACAAAATTTCGTATACAGACTAATTTCGACCTGTGGAATCCAAAACGTCAATCAGCGAAACTGTATGGCCTGCCCATCTGGCTGTACAGCTTTTGTTGCCTCGACATCCGGTTACCGGACATGGACTGGATGTGACCGGATTTTCGGAAGTGTCTTGAGACAAGTACCAATATATATACTAGAGTATGAATTAATTAGCATTCTCTTTCCGAATCTGAAGCATTTTTATCGATTTGGTATCCGATAACCGGATATAGACCGGATATGATGATTTTACCGGACTCCTCCTGCCACTAGCGTAGCCAGAAAAAAATTTCGGAGGGGGGCAAGCCAAAATCTCTCTGAAATCAGTGCTGAAACGGAACTCTGTAGAGGCCGATTTCAAGTGCAAGCTGATATTTTTGAGATATTTTCATGTAAAATTAGCGCCGCAGGCGAAATTTTTTGGAAATATTTATTCGAATTCCGATTTGGTGTTATAATTTTTTCTTTCGCCTCCGATTTCGGGGGGGGGGCATGCCCCCCTCGCCCCCCCCCTTGGCTACGCGCCTGCCTCCTGCTGAGGTTTCAAGAAATGTATATATACTTTATATAGACTAATTTCCAAAATTAATTCTGGACAAGTGCTCACAGGTCGGTTCCAAGATTTTTTGGTCAGACTTTAGTGCCAAATTTGAATTCTACGCACCGAAAAACCTACGTATATAGGCGAATTTTTAGGCTTCCGGTACTTTGAAATATAATTTTTGGTCAGTCACGTGAACCCGTCCCAGGTCTTGTGACCTGGGTCAGGTCACGTGACCACTCCAGACGCGAGATTACTCCACCAAATTGTTTTTTCTGTGCTTATCAGAGAAACAGAAAGAGGCCGAGAAGGAACTTAGGGTTCCAAATGTTTTTACATAATAACACTGTGGACTATGCTTTATGCATGAAAAGAAAATTTCCTAGCCTGAAATGAAATTTGCACCATATGTAGAGAGGGGGTCACTACCGTTCCAAACTTACCAAAAGTTTTTCGATCGGACTTCATTTGCGAAATTACCAGGAAAAATTTAATTTTTGATTTTTTTGTGAACACTGCTGTACTACCCTGTTATGCTACCGTATTATGCCAAACAGTGGCCCACCCAATAAAACGCCCATGGGCGTTTTTTCGGGGGTGGGCGCTTTTTTGGATTTCTCAATGCTCACTTTCATGACTTTTTTTTATTTTTTTTAATCCCGAGTAAATCACGCCTTGTTAGTACATTATCTTTTATTACATAGACGTGATTTGCCCCGCGGCCGCCCAACCCCAATGCCGCGTCCACATACAACAGGTATTACATCTGCCACGGCGATGCTGATGCATGTAAGCGGCTACGTCGTGACAGGATTAGTAGACAATTATATATAAACTCATACAAAGGCATGAGCGTATATATACACACAGTGACGCAAGGTTGGCAACCCGGGTTTGTACGCTATTAGATATTTAAATAAAATGCGACTGAGAACAACAAAATTAAAGTTATTTAGTTTATGAAAGTTAGACTTAGAAAACTAAAAGTTTGTGAATAAAGTTGTCACTGTTTAAGCTATTGTAAGGCTTATAATCAATCTTAGGTTGTTTAGATAGACATATTATGAGCAACTGACACGTGCCGAGCAGCTTGTCCGTAGAAATTTATCGAATTTGTCGAAAATTGGCAAAGCTGTAATTATAAGACGGTTTCCAAAATATAGCCCATGGGCGTTTTTTCGGGGGGTGGGCGCTTTTTTGGATTACAAAATTCAAATCCGAAATTGCCGATTCCGAAAAAACGCCCATGGGTCACTGTTTGGCATATATAATACGGTAATTAATTACGAAAGAGAGATCACATATGTAAGACAAAGCAAAGGTAGGGCGAGGAAGCACTTATTAAGGATTAAGGAAAACAAGTGCGCAGTTGGCGCCTACATTTTCCCCAACAATGTATTATTCTTTAGTTCAAAATTGGTACAATTGGTAACTTACTAAAATTTTGCTTCTGAAATTTCCAGGTGTGGTTTTCAAGAAAAAGTGAGTGAAAACACAGTGGAAACCTAAAAACCTGAGTATATTTTGTTTTGATTGGGATTGATATTGGTGTATTGTATTATATACTCTGTATCATACAACTTATCTTGTTCTGTATTGTGCTGTTTTAGTCGTCAAAACAACAGTACTCCTAGCGGATATGAATGATTTCAAACGCATGAACGAACTGTATGCTGAATGTAAGACGACGTAGTATATATTATAGGAGAGCGCGAGAGCGTCCCCCCTCCCCTATGATATGGGTGTAAAAGGCTCTGTGCGGCCCTTAGAGATCCGTTCTTACACCGTGCCAGCTAAATAAGTCAAAATAAGTCAAGCGGGGAAACCCCACTGTTCAGATTTCATCAGTGCCCGAGTTGGATCAGAACTCTGAAAAAGTACTTGTCTTCTTCCCAGATTATTAAAATAAGTTCAAAGTATTTGAAAAATAAAACTGTTTTGAGCATGTCAAAATATTTACATGTTTAGAGATGTAAATACTTTAAACATATTTCGAAAATGCAAACTTTTATAAATATTTGAAGAATGTTTATAATAATAATAATAATAATTAATGTTTTATATTTATATATTTTATTATTAAAATAATTGAAATGCGTAAAAACATTTTCCAAAAAATTGGGTCTGGGTAAAATCCGGCCCCTGCCCCACTTTACCTAGTAATCTGAAACAAGGTAAAATCCGGCCCCACCTGAATAGCAAGAAAACCGGTTTTATATAAAGACGAGTTGTTTTTATGTTTGCATTTTTGAAAATATATACTGTGTCTATTTATACAACAGGGGAATTAGAAGAACGACTATTGATGCTGAGTTCAAAGTTCAAAAGGTCACCGCTTTTATAAATGATGAAGAACAATGGATTAACTTCAATTGATGAGGATACATAAAAGAAATGCAAAATGAGTTTTGTTCTGTTAGAATGGGATACTTACGAAAGAAACACTTTTGCAAAACTTAAAACTAAATTTAAGTTTTCCGTGGGGAACCTAAAGGATTAATCTTGCTAAACCTATGTATGTATATAGGGGCAAGAGTCAATAATACCAAGAGTGAGAAGCTTGGCCCTTCCTAATGGAAATGGCCTGCGAGATGCTCGACACATTAATGCCGAAATCTCGGGGGGGGGGGGGTACCACATACCATTGTTAAGAATGTGTTTATATGAATTTTAACTAAAACGCATCTGATTAGCTAATCGCCTACCTGCCTACCTTATGTCAAATTTACGTGTATAAGCGGACCCCCCCGAGATCTTGGGGGGTCCCGCTTAGCGTTGTTAAGCGTGTGTTTATATGCAGTCGAACTGAAAAGCACTGATGAGGATTGCGGTAGCTGAGGCTTTTCAGTTCGACTGCATATAAACACACGCTTAACAACGCTAAGCGGGACCCCCCCCCCGAGATTTGGGAGGGGGTCCGCTTATGCACGTAAATTTGACATAAGGTAGGCGATTAGCCAATCAGATGCGTTTTAGTTCAAATGCATATAAACACATGCTGAACAATGGTAAGTGGTACCCCCCCCCGAGATTTCGGCCTTAATGTGCCGAGCATCTCGCAGGCCATTTCCATTAGGAAGGGCCAAGCTTCTCACTCTTGGTATTATAGACTCTTGATAGGGGTTTTCTGGGTAGCTGAACACGAATCTGAAGACAGTTCTTTGATAAAACGTTACGTTGATCCAGAATAAACTGAAGTTGTAAGCAAAGGTAAAAGGTAAAGGTTTCTAGGAGATATCTCCGTCCTGCCACAGGACATGGGGTGCCGGTGCTCATCCCCGGATTCGCAGCCGTAGAGCCAGGACTTCAGTGTCACCTCAAATGATGACTGCATCCGTGGAAGGGGGGCCGGCCCGTCTTCACAGACTCCTGTTACCTTCCCACCGTAGTGGTACCCATTTACCGACCAGTTAAGGATGGATAGCTGGGTTGGCTAGAGTCGAGAAAGCTTTGTCGGATTGAACCACCGACCGTAATATCGGAAGTTCTGACCAGCGCCTTAGACCACTCGGCCATCCCGACAGTAAGTCCGAAATTAAATTTGAAATTATTCTCAAATTTTTAACACTTGACCAAATGACCTAAGGGATCTCTAACTATTCCCCCCAACTCGTTTGGGGGGATAGTTAAACAAGTAGGAAAAATGCTCCTTGCAGTCGCATGAAAAAGTTAATATGAGCTATTATGGCCAACATTTAAACGTGCTGAGGACAAGATTTAAAATGTTTAATATGAGCCAACATCTAAATAAGTAGAGGACAAGATGTAAACGTCTAACATGAGCCGCTACGTTTCTCTTGGGCTCATATTGACGCTCTCTTTGGTTACGCCTGTGGTACGTGTCCTCTAAACAGACATTGTTAAACCTAGCCAGAAAAGACTGAATATTAATACTGGCGCATACGTTTTAAGCAAAAATCAGAATTGCCTGATTTTTCAACTTCGCTTCAAAACATTTGTTTGTTTTTCGACGTTGCTTCTAGATCTCACTATACGTATGTATATACATGTATATAAATTATTAACAAAAGCAACCAATATAAACCAGAATAAGGCAATAAAAATTAGAACTGTCACAGACGATATATACTTACCTAGTGAGATTTCATCCAGCCATACCATCCTTGCATATGCAAACCGTTCTAACCTTTTGACTATCTGAAGAAAGCTTTTGTATATAAAAAATATATTAGCCATTTCATTTGCGTCAATATGAGCCCAAGAGAAACGTAGCGGCTCATGTTAGACGTTTACATCTTGTCCTCTACTTATTTAGATGTTGGCTCATATTAAACATTTTGAATCTTGTCCTCAGCACGTTTAAATGTTGGCCATAATAGCTCATATTAACTTTTTCATGCGACTGCAAGGAGCATTTTTCCTACTTGTCCTTATCCAATTTTTGGTAGTGTAAGGTCCCCCAACCACAACGCCGAAAAACGCTGTTCCAGGGGGTTTGACCAGTGGTCAATAGGCCACCTAGACCGTAGTGACCAGTGGTCACTTCCGTCGGTTTCGAAAATATGCCCATTGAAACGATCATAGTCGATTTTCTATATATGCCCCCAACCAAAACGCTGAAAAACGAAGTTTAAGGGGGTTTGACCATTGGTCAATAGGCCACCTAGACCAGTGGTCACTTCCGTCGGTTCCGAAAATATGCCCATTGAAACGAGCATAGTCTATTTACTATACGTATATGCCTCCAACCAAAACGCCGAAAAACGATGTTTTAGGGGGTTTGACCAGTGGTCAATAGGCCACCTAGACCGTAGTGGCCAGTGGTCACTTCCGTCGGTTTCGAAAATATGCCCATTGAAACGATCATAGTCGATTTTCTATATATGCCCCCAACCAAAACGCTGAAAAACGAAGTTTAAGGGGGTTTGACCATTGGTCAATAGGCCACCTAGACCAGTGGTCACTTCCGTCGGTTCCGAAAATATGCCCATTGAAACGAGCATAGTCTATTTACTATACGTATATGCCTCCAACCAAAACGCCGAAAAACGATGTTTTAGGGGGTTTGACCAGTGGTCAATAGGCCACCTAGACCAGTGGTCACTTCCGTTGGTTTCGAAAATATGCCCATTGAAACGAGCATAGTCGATTTACTATATATGCCCCCAACCAAAACGCAGAAAAACGTTGTTTTGGGGTTTGACCTGTGGTCAATGGGCCACCTAGACCGTAATGACCAGTGGTCACTTCCGTCGCTTTCGACAATATGCCCATTGAAACGAGCATAGTCGATTTACTATATATGTCTCCAACCAAAACGCCGAAAAACGCTGTTTTAGGGGGTTTGACCAGTGGTCAATAGGACACCTAGACCAGTGGTCACTTCCGTTGGTTTCGAAAATATGCCCATTGAAACGAGCATAGTCGATTTACTATATATGCCCCCAACCAAAACGCAGAAAAACGTTGTTTTGGGGTTTGACCTGTGGTCAATGGGCCACCTAGACCGTAATGACCAGTGGTCACTTCCGTCGCTTTCGACAATATGCCCATTGAAACGAGCATAGTCGATTTACTATATATGTCTCCAACCAAAACGCCGAAAAACGCTGTTTTAGGGGGTTTGACCAGTGGTCAATAGGACACCTAGACCAGTGGTCACTTCCGTTGGTTTCGAAAATATGCCCATTGAAACGAGCATAGTCGATTTACTATATATGCCCCCAACCAAAACGCAGAAAAACGTTGTTTTGGGGTTTGACCTGTGGTCAATGGGCCACCTAGACCGTAATGACCAGTGGTCACTTCCGTCGCTTTCGACAATATGCCCATTGAAACGAGCATAGTCGATTTACTATATATGTCTCCAACCAAAACGCCGAAAAACGCTGTTTTAGGGGGTTTGACCAGTGGTCAATAGGACACCTAGACCAGTGGTCACTTCCGTCGGTTTCGAAAATATGCCCATTGAAACGAGCATAGTCGATTTACTATATTTGCCTCCAACCAAAACGCCGAAAAACGCTGTTCCAGGGGGTTTGACCAGTGGTCAATAGGCCACCTAGACCGTAGTGACCAGTGGTCACTTCCGTCGGTTTCGACAGTATGCCCATTGAAACGAGCATAGTCGATTTACTATATATGCTCCCAACCAAAACGCAGAAAAACGTTGTTTTGGGGTTTGACCTGTGGTCAATAGGCCACCTAGACCGTAATGACCAGTGGTCACTTCCGTCGCTTTCGACAATATGCCCATTGAAACGAGCATAGTCGATTTACTATATATGTCTCCAACCAAAACGCCGATAAACGCTGTTTTAGGGGGTTTGACCAGTGGTCAATAGGACACCTAGACCAGTGGTCACTTCCGTCGGTTTCGAAAATATGCCCATTGAAATGAGCATAGTCGATTTACTATATATGCCTCCAACCAAAACGCCGAAAAACGCTGTTCCAGGGGGTTTGACCAGTGGTCAATAGGCCACCTAGACCGTAGTGACCAGTGGTCACTTCCGTCGGTTTCGACAATATGCCCATTGAAACGAGCATAGTCGATTTACTATATATGTCTCCAACCAAAACGCCGAAAAACGCTGTTTTAGGGGGTTTGACCAGTGGTCAATAGGACACCTAGACCAGTGGTCACTTCCGTCGGTTTCGAAAATATGCCCATTGAAACGAGCATAGTCGATTTACTATATATGCCTCCAACCAAAACGCCGAAAAACGCTGTTCCAGGGGGTTTGACCAGTGGTCAATAGGCCACCTAGACCGTAGTGACCAGTGGTCACTTCCGTCGGTTTCGACAATATGCCCGTTGAAACTAGCATAGTCGATTTACTATATATGTCTCCAACCAAAAAGCCGAAAAACGCTGTTTTAAGGGGTTTGACCAGTGGTCAATAGGCCACCTAGACCGTAGTGACCAGTGGTCACTTCCGTCGGTTTCGACAATGCCCATTGAAACGAGCATAGTCGATTTACTATATATGCCTCCAACCAAAACGCCG
>JASAND010030016.1:0-38062 GCA_030248195.1 Trissonchulus latispiculum | reverse complement strand
CAAACATTTGCGTTCTCAAATTCGCATAAAAGAGCCTGCAATTTAGGTTTCTACGTCCCCACGCGGCGCCGCGACCCCCCCCCCCCCCGCCATCTTCAGCCATTCAGTAAATTGCGTCGAACATTCGCGTTTTAATTGCTCAATTTTGCATAATATATTTTTGCTAATACAATAGGCTGCTATTTTGATTTCTATCCTACTTTACGCGATGCTGCTTCCCCCCACTCCTTTACACATATATCCTAAGTGACAGGCCTTTCTTTAATCATTGCTCTACAGCGGAAAATGCAAGAAACTAGTACCAAAAATGCCCTAAACGGGCATGGTTCCGGGTAGAATAGGAAAAGAAGGCTGAAGCGGAAAAATGCCAATAGATTAGTGCAGATTGGATGTCTAGCCAGCGCCTAAAATGATTGAAACCAGCCTGGTGCAGAATAGGGAATCTAATCAGCGCGTAAAATGATTGAAACCAGCTGTTTAGTGCAGAATAGGGAATCTAGCCAGCGCTTAAAATGATTGAAACCAGCTTTTTGGTGCAGAATAGGGAATCTAGTCAGCGCCTAAAATGATTGAAACCAGTGTCTAGGGTAGAATAGGCGCCTCTCTCCATCCACCCTATTCGCGTGAACTCGAAGAATTCTCGCGGAATGAACTCAGCAAATAAGCACTTGACATTTGCTTGTATTTACGTGTGAGTGTGTGTGTGTGGTGAGTGTGTTAGTGTGCATCAGCAGTTCCTCGTGGACTATGAAAAAATCAGTCTTGCTTTAGGTGAAGGGATGATGTGTTGTCACGAACAATGTCAGAATCAGCAGTCCTTCACACATCTGCGCACAGCTGAATGCATGAAATACGCATTATGCTAACCTTAGTATGTATTGAAGATGTGAGCAATTGAGGTTGAACAAAAATTTATTATGTTGCAATCTATGAACGTTCACGTGTACTACGCTGTCATGGTGGAGAATTGATATACGTACAGCATATATTGTGTTTAGGCACATTATTTTAAGGACGAGGTTGATTGATTCTGTTTGGCATAACGATTGTTCATATCCATTGCATTCAGTACACTGAAGACCACATTGCATTGCACCGTCACACTGTTTAGTTCATCTCTTTGTGCGGAATGAGTAATGTGGTCTTGAATATTGATTATTTTATCAGCTCGGCTGATAATTTATCTCGTAAGCCATTTCATACCAATATACGCATTATACTCATGCCATTGTGATTGAGTATCTGAGCACTTCACGCGAATAGGGTGGATGGAGAGAGGCGCCTATTCTACCCCAGACGCTGGTTTCAATCATTTTAGGCGCTGACTAGATTCCCTATTCTGCACCAAAAAGCTGGTTTCAATCATTTTATGCGCTGGCTAGATTCCCTATTCTGCACTAAACAGCTGGTTTCAATCATTTTACGCGCTGATTAGATTCCCTATTCTGCACCAAGAAGCTGGTTTCAATCATTTTAGGCGCTGGCTAGACATCAATCTGCACTAATCTATTGGCATTTTTCCGCTTCAGCCTTCTTTCCCTATTCTACCCGGAACCCATGCCCGTTTAGGGCATTTTTGGTACTAGTACTATTTACCTGGAGATTCTGTCGTTCTATACCTAGTTGTAGTTCCTGCCTGATTTAGACAATTAACCAGCCCTTAGCATACCACAAGGCGTTCATAGTTGAACCGAATACTACGTATATACGTTGCACGTTCATTAATATTTTTAATTTTTATGTTAACATTTTATCTGTTTCAGAGATGGTGATGTTCTGGCCATGCGCCATGAACTGAACGATTTACGATCTTCCCTCAAGGTTGGTTGGTGTATAATCCTTTTCCTTTCTAATTTTATTTATTGGCCATCGTAGGTACACAGCTCAGCCTAGCCTACCCTCCCCCTAGACCAGTATATCCGCCATTTTGGCGTATCTTAAGACTCCCCCCCCCCCGATAAAGTACACAAGAAGGACTACGCAACAGTCGAGACCAGTGTCGGCTGCCTACTCTGACCTTGCCGATCTCTGCGCAGGTTACGTATATTATTTGTACATAATGTGGCCAATGTACATTTATAAATGTAAATGTAAAATACGTATATAAATTTGTTTTCAATCTGATTGAAGTCTATTTGTATTTTTCCAATTTTTACTGTTTTTACTGTCATACCATTGTTGTTTGTTAGGAAGAGAAATGGTACAGTGGAGAGCTGAAAAAAGAGTTGGAAAAACTGCAATCCCGTATGTCCGAGATTTCTGCGAAAAGAGCAACCACTGACGCTCCATTGGAAGGTGTACGTTGGCTGCTCGTGTTTCCCTGCTTGAAATTTTGTGTTTATTTCTGCGCAGTAAACCGCATTAATTTATTGTCACTTCAGTTTTGTTGGATACAAAATCCTTCTAGCTTCCTTCAGGGCTGTAGTTTAGGTAACTGGGTGGGTATAGAGTTTTGGAGGTATAGGTTTGATTCCTCCGCTTGAAGCCAGGCTTCTTGCCGTTTAAAACTGTTGGAGTTCACTAATTTCTTTACTTTTTTCCCCAAATGTTTAGTTAAAAATTTTATTGGACATTCTTGGAATACCGGAGAGTATCCACATTGTTGTATGCTAAATAAACATAATGTCAATGTCAATAAAAAATGTCAATAAAACTAATAATAGCTCAATACTTGTATTGCTTTTTAGGAAGAAGCTACTTATTACCTTCAGCAGATACAGGCACTGGAGGCTGGTAAATCTCTTGGTAGGTAGATGATATTGTTTTACCCGATAAATATGCACACTGCAAGTGCAAATTGTTAGTTTTGGTCAAAAGTTTCTGTTGTTACGTACTTTTGTTGTGTGAACTGTGAGCCTGTTGTAGAAAGTTTGGTTTGAATGGAGGAACTCTTTTTAGGGCGGTTTTGCTAAATTGGTTTTCGCGGGGGGGGGGGGGGAGGGGCTCCTCATTTGTAGATTCTTCCTTCCTATGTATGTTCCTTTTTTGCTAAGCTTTTATGGTGGAATTTTCCTATTGCATTTTAAGTTGTCTCGGAGCCTTTTCAAGAAAGGGTAGAGTAGAATAGAGTTAAAAATAACTGTTGTGACTGTTAAAAATAACTGTTAAAAAATAACAAAATAACACTCGTTATACCTCCAGTCAAGTTTGACTTTCCCTCCTTTAACTCTTTCGTGAAAAGGATCGAGTTGATTTTAACTCTACTCTACCCTTTCTTGAAAAGGCGCTGTGTTTTTTTAGTGACAAGTCAACTATTGAATCTGGACAAGCAGGTGTCCGAGTTGAAACGTGAAGTTGACCAAGTGAAAAACGAAAAGAAACGAATTGTGGAACGCTCTGCTGCTATGGTATAGTCTTGGAGGTGTCTTTCTGAATACAAATATCCTTTTTTCTCTAGATTTGAACCACCAATCTTTCTTTCTATTATCAGTCTATTCCTGAGTTGTCTTTAGGCCAAACACTGGGGGAATAAAATGGTCTAGAAATGCTAAAAATTTGGGGAAGAATTACCAGGTTTCTTCGTGTACCGCTGTATATAACTAAGCTAAAAATTGCTCAAAATTCAAGTCTCGGTACCGAAAGAGAATATTTTAAATCAGCAAAATTCCGGCAAAGCCAGTAACATTTTTGCCAAATACGTATCCTTAAAATTTAGATTTTTCTGGGCACCTTTTAGTGAGTAGGGGGCAGGCCCAAAAAAAGATGGTAATTCGAATGGGGGCCAGGCGTAAGGAGCGTTCATCAAACCACTACCGAAAACCCAATTTTTGTTGTAGTTGTTGACAAACCAAACAGCCTTTCAGTGATAGCGTAACTTTTCTATTCCATTTCCCTTTTTTCGTTTTCAGTCCAAAGAGCATGCCGCCATCAAGGCTCAGTGGGATGAGGAGATGACTCAGAAAATTGCCCTAGGGGATGAGGTCCTCAAACTCCGGGAACGAGTGCATTCCCTCCGAGCTCAGTTGGATAAGAGGTATATCGTAGTACCTGTCTGTGTACGTTTATAGCGTATACCTATGTAGTATTTTTCGGGGGGGGGAGGGGGTCAGTGATGCACATAGGAAAGTTTTTCAGGGGGGGGGGGCGCGGACCTCAGAAAAAAATTGGAGGGGTCTGGGGGCGTCGCCCCCCCCCCCCCCAGTTGAAAAATTTTTGAAAACAAGGTTTAAAATGCAAAAATAAGCTTAAATTAAGAAAAAATGGAAAAAATTTCGCGCCGACGACGCGAACATTTCTGAAATTTTATGTTCGCGCTACGCTTGGACAATAAACTTTTTCCTTTACTCCTGGTTTGGGGAGGGGGGAGGGGGGGGGGGCGGCCGTCCCACAAAACAAAACCGTATCACCCATCATCGTCAGTTGCATCAAGAGTACATAATAGATAAGAGTGTGACAGCTGGCTGGCTCTCTGTTATCAGCTCAAGGTACATGCTCTGCACGCTAACGGCTGACCCCATACACAAACGTGTACCTAGTGACCCCCCCCACAAATGTGTACCCAGTACACGTTTCTGTACGATCACTCGCCGTATCTTTACGTGTTAAAGCTCGAAAACACAACGCCTGCGTGCGTCCAATTTGTGTCTGCTTCGAGCTTTATAACGCAAAGATAGCGTGCGAATTTCTTTGAAGTGAACATACACGCTTGTGTATGGGGTCAGCCGTTAGCGTGCAGAGCATGTACCTTGAGCTGATAGCGGATAGCTTGCCTGCTGTCACACTCTTATATATTATGTACTCTTGGTTGCATGAAATTTCTGGTTTCAGAAACGGAGCCGTTTGCAAATTTGTATATTTCTATAATAGCTTTTTTCATTTTAAAGTTTCTAATATTTTCTGGTAATAAATTGCAGGCCTTCCGAGGACGATGTTGGCGTGCTACAGAAGGAACTGGTTCATGCCCAGTCTGCCATGGACGAACTGACCCGAGAGCGTGAACGCGAAGCCGATTTGCTGCAGGTCCGATGTCAGGAGCTCACCAAACAGTGCAGCGAGTAATAGCCTCTGTTTATATACATGTTATCCTATACACTTGTGTTATTGTAAGGTTCTATGACTTGCTTTGGGCTTATGATTTTGTATACAGTAAAGTTGTTTCCTCCTCCTTCCCCCTCCCCCTCTAGGGGGTCCGGATTTCTCCCCCCCCCCTTTTTTTTGGAGAACAAATGAAATTTTTAGCTATTTTTAGTGCACATTTGGTCATGTTTTGAAAAAATCTAGGTTTAAACCCCTCCCCTTTTCAAAATCCTGGATACGCTCCTTAGAAGAATCCCATGCTTGGGGAATTTCATGCTTGCTTTGACGAAAAAGCAACTGTTTTAAGAAGGACTTTTAATTGAAGTTTTCGAAATTTGTATTACGTGTATTATGTACGTACGTACAAATGAAGCCGTATTGTTACTAAAACCTGAATCCCGTTGATAGGGCGATGTAATTAGAAAAGAATTGTGTAAATGTTACGAACCATGTGCATAATTATAGGGCTCAAATATTTTGCCCTATAATATTCATCTCAAACTTGCTGTCCCATTATATGCATTTACCGGTTGTTATGTTTTTATTTTTCATTTCCTAGTATTTCCTGTTTTTTTTGTTTTTCAGACAGGAATCAATTATTCGTGCCTTAACTGATCAGCTGGAATCCAATAATTCTGCTCAAATCGACGACGGCCAACAACGCCAGCCAGCGTCTGCTGACGCTGATTCAGAATTGACTGAATTGAAGACTAAAATTTCTGAAGTACGTCGTACACCTATTATATACGTCTGTAATTAGATTAGATCATAGAAAATTAAAATATAGAATTAGAGAATAGATTTTTAAGTAGATTTTTTGTGATGATGCAACAGTAATATTTACATATTATTATCCCCACGTTTTGGGCTGAAAATATTTTATTCGATAAATGTTTGGTTACCACAGGTTTCTTTGCTATTCTTGTAATCATCATTAATCCCCCCTCAAATTTTGGGTGTTCACGTTTTGGCCTGAAAATATTTGATCTGGTTATTGATAAATTACTGGTTGCAAATGTTTGTTGTTGGGTTACACTTTATTTCTGTCTTTTTTATTCCACTAATATCTTTGTTTGTAGCTGGAATCCAGTCTCAATCAAAAGAGTGCTGAATTGTCAACGCTGTCAGCCGACAACCAATCTCTGCAGGAACGTTTGACACAAACCACGTCGGAATTGCAGTCTGAGCTTGAGCAGGTTATAGAAAAACTTTCCATTTTTCGTTCTTTTGGTAAAGGGCGTTGATGGCAAATTTTGGAAATATGTCTAAAGGACATTACTGTTCTCCCCCCCAGGGTTCTTCTGAAATTTTTTCCGAATGCTTCCGTCCATGTTTCACCTACAACAATTTAGTTGGTGTGTTAATTAATTGGTTAATTTCTAAATTAATGCGTTTCACTACAACAATTAATTGAGTAATTAATTAATTAATAGGTGTGTTAATTAATTGGTTAATTTCTAAATTAATGCATCATAACTTTGAGATGTTTTCAGGCTCGCTCAGAATTGGCCCAGTTGAGGCAGTCTTTGCTGGAAGTCAATGAAACGGGTGTTGAGAGTGCTCAAAGTCTGGCGGAAAGGCAAACTCGCATAGACAGCCTGCAATCGGAGCTGGAAACTGTAAGTAGACAACAATATGTCAACAAATTAAATTGCCTACTTTATTAATTGATTGATTTACCGCTAACCTCTTGAGGTGCGAAAATTGGTGGTATCCAGGCGCGTAGACGAAAAGGTGCGAGGGGGCGCTCCCCCCCTGGCATTTTTAGGGGGGGCCTCCCACATTTCGGAGCTTCCTCTTTCTCACACCCCCACATGTTTGGGGGGGATCGCCCAAAAGTGTGAAAAATTAAGTTTTTGATTTTTTCCTCAATTTTTGCTAGTCTATAAGCGTTTATAAGCGATTTTTGCGTTTTTACTTTACTAGTGCTAATTTTTAGCTAAAAATTTAGTTAAGTTGGACTCGGCCCATCACGTTTCGGAAGCCCTCCCTCACCCCACCCCCCTCCACTTTCCCCTAAAAAATGCCAGCCCCTTCTTCGAAATTTGAGGGAAAACAAAATCTTGCATGTTAAGCAGCAAGGTATAGTAACATATTTCCAAATTTTGTCGTCCTTTCGAAGCGAAACTTCCCCAAGGAAACCATGTTTCACTAGAAATATCATAGATCTAAATTCCAGTAGAAAAGCTTTGGTTGCCGTCCCAGAATTTTTTCTGACAGTCTACATACTACGTAGTGTCGTTAGCGTTGTTTTTCTGCAATAAATAGCTTCACGACGTCTCTAGACATCGATTAGTTTCGAAGTAGCCACCTTTTCATAGCACCTCCTTCCGCCGAACTTGAATTGAATTGGAATTGGGACTTGAATTTGGACTGCTCTGGGTTGTTTGAGAAGTTTCATTGAGCTGTAATTTCTCGTGTAGAAGGGCCAGTTTGTGTTCCAGGTGAAATCTGAATCTGCTGAAAAAGACAGTCTTCTGGCAAGTCTGACTGAGAAACTGAACTCTCTGGAGGCTCAGGCAACATCGGAGGTTGGTTTAAGGGTGACTATTCTGGCTTACTTCTAGGCCAAAATTTATGGGGGGGGGGGGCTCGAAGAAGCCCCCCCATCGATGGGGGGGCATAGGGCATAGTTTTTTGACAAATTAGGTTTTTTGTGTAAAAAATGCTAAAAATCGCTAAAAAGTAACTAATTTTTGGTGTTTTTAAGCTAAAATAGTGGAAATTTAGGTAAGAATCCGGGGAAGCCGGAAAATTTTTTGAAAATTTAGGGTAAAAATGGTAAAAAATGGCAATTTTTGGGGTTATGGGGAGGAGGTCGGAATTTATGGGGGGGCTCCTCGAATGGGGGGGAACCTTCCGAATGGGGGGCACCCCCTTCCCAGTAGAAGTAAGCCAGCTTATATCGCTGTTCGGTAATGCTGACAATTTCGAGATTGTAATTTGGATTCTCTTGTATTTTTGAACTTAAACCTATCCTTTCCATATTAAGCATTTTTAAGACTAGTCCTCCATTAGACTTTGCAACCTCGCCATCACCCATACTAATATTTTAGCTCCGGAGGAGCATTTTCTACCAGTAATTTGTACTATTAGCCTTTAATGTAATGTAAATGGGTACCACTATTGTGGGAAGGTAACAGGATTCCGTGTAGGGCGTAAAGCTTTGAAGGGCCGCGCCCCCCCCCCTTCTTCCACGGATGCAGTCATCATTTGAGGTGACACTCCTGGCTCTAGCTGAGAATCCGGGAATGAGCACCGGCCCCCCTTGTCCCTGAAGCAGGGATGGAGATTACCTATTTACCTTACCTATTTGGGGTTATAATGTATCTGTTGTCCAAAAAAACATTGAGATCACCCCGGTGAAATTCGAACTGACAACCTTCGGATTGGCATTCCGGTCGCTCTACCAACTGAGCTACTATTGCTACCAGATAGCAAACCATTTCAAGATTTTAGTGACAATGAAATAATTAATTGTTATGTGTAGTTCGTTGATTGTTCTTGCTATACAATAGGTTTTTGGCTGCTGCTGTCTACTGAAATTAAAATTGTCCGACTTCTTTGTTTCGAAGTTTTAATTTTTCCCAATCAATTCTTTTTTTCTAGAATGTGAAAGTTGAAGAATTGACGGCCAGCCTCAAGCAGGTTCAACAGCAACTGTCAGAAGCCCAGCGAAATGTGGAGAAGAAGTAAAGCAGCAAAGGCGTGCAGTTTTAGTGCACTCTCTTATATTGCTTGTTCTATTTATTCGCTTATAGCTTTTCCGTTGTTGGAATTTTTTGTGTAAAACCTTTCAGTGCAAATCAAGCCGCAAATTTTAAATTTAAAATGAAAATTTTAATTCATGACAGTTTTCGAAAAATTTACCTTTAACTAAACTATTGTTTAAACAGGGTTTTTATTTATGTACTGTTTTGCTTGCATAAGATGATTGTTATACTTTTACTACATTTTCGTTTCGGGTTCGAAATTTAATTTATTGCTTATTTTGCAGATTAATTTATTTATTGATTTTATGCATATTTTATCTGGCTTTCAGTTTATTCATCAAAAATGTAAACTATATAACTTTGAAAATATCATATAGTATGGTGCTTTTTGCTTGCTGTCTGCATAATATTGCAACGAACAACACTTTTTTGGTAGCTGGAAATAAACTGGTTTTAATGGGGTCTTCACTGTCTGTTCTTGTATTTTAGGGACCAAAGTTTGAGCGAACTAGAAGCCCTAGTGAAAACTTTCGAGACCACGACTGAGACACTAAAATCGGAAAGAGCCGATTTGCTAGCTAAGGTTAGTCTTTTCTTACTACTGTACGTCATTTGCATACCAGTTGAGTGATTTTTGAGCTTGATGCCGTTTGGACTAAATACTCCTGAGTGGTATGGCCAAAGGTTCGAGTCGTAGATAGTTCTAGATTTTTTTCAGAAATCCGTCTCGTATTTATTAGATGTGAATTTACCTTTAAGCCCATGTCTTGGTATACATAAGCTGTATAACAAATTTTTTATATTAATAGGTAAACTCACCAGTATTCGATACATTAGACGGGTTGATAAGCATCGCCAGGATCAACCAAGAAATAGGTCTGAGCATAAACATAGTAATATCAATAACATAGGAGAATTCCATAGCATTTCATTAATAGTACGTATTAGTTATGGTCCACCCGACCCTACCCAATGTAAAATTAGACTTAAAATGTACTGTAAAATTAGGGCCCAGAGAAAAGAATAAAGTAAAAGATTTTCCTTAAATTTCTGGGTAGGACTTAGCTGGGGTAGGGTGCTCAACCTTTCAATAATGGAAAAAATGGGGGTATATTAGCCATTCCATGCCCCACGTGTCCCCACCCACGTCCGGCGGTCGCTTGTCTAGACAAACGGGGGGTACGCCGGTAGCTAAGTAGGCCAGACCTGTGCTACGATAACTGTTGTAAAGTTGAAATGAAGTACGTTGAACGAAAAATCTAAAACAAAACGAATAAAGAATAAAGCATAAAATTATACATAAACAGAAAAATAAACGAGCACGGAGCTACGAATAACTAAAGAACTGAACTGGTATAGGTTAAGTTAATCAACCAAAGTAAGATGAAGTGTAGGTGTCAGTAATAGGTGTATCATCCTCTTGTTTACGCAAAAATTTTCCGAGATATAATTTCAGTTTACGTTTGGAATATTCTTTAGAAAGCAATTGTGAATTTAGTTTTGATACCCTGATTCTAAAGTCCTCAAGATAAGTGAAACGTTCATGGTATCTATTAAGTTCATTCAGATACACGTTATAGCAGCAACTCTCTGAAATATTTCCTGTCAAATCCGGTAAGCATACTACCTTAAAGTCGAAGTCCCTTTTATCGTATAACCTTATAACTTTAAGTTATAAACTTGCCATTTTCCAAACTAATATTAATGTCCAGCACGTTAGCCGAATTGTTGTTTGTGTTTACCTTTTCCAGTGTTAGGCAGTCAGGATAAATATCAGGTTTACTGTTATCAAATTCACCATCGTCGTCTGTTGCTATAATATCATCAGTGTACCTAAACATTTTCCTAAATCTGTATGGTATGGTATAAACCTGTATGGTATAAAACAGTGATTATCTTAGCATAGGAGCAGAACTTTGTTGATCGCTGGTGATAGGTCAGGTTTAGTCGTTATCTGTCGTGTATTCCACTTTCATTCATGTGCGGAAACGCCAATTTTTCGGTTTGCCGGTGCAGGAATGACAAAAAACTTTCATTAAGTGATGGGTGAAGCCATCGATTCATAATACATAAGAGTAGGAGCCATACTCATTCTGTTGAGTCTGAAACGATCCTATGCACACTGGCTATGGCCAGGGCGCACCCAGGATTTTGAAAAGGGGGGTCGAGACGGAAAATTTTTTTGCCTCCGCCCGACACGTTTAAGCTGGGGGGGGGGGGGGGGGTGGGGGCGGCGAAGATTTAAACAAAGAGTACGTTTTGGGAGCCACAAAAATGACAAGATTTAGGAGTCGTCACCAGCCGACGCGGGGGGGGTCTGAGAAAATTTTTGAAATTTTGAAAAAAGCCGTAATGGAAATCTTTAAAAAGATTTCAATAAAAGTTGAGAAATTCATTGACATAATGGCAAAATTTGTATTGGAAAGCTTGAAAAGATTTGAATAAAAAGCTCTGCGAGGCGCATTGTTAAAATTTTAAATTGTTAAAATCAATATAGAATAGTGCCGCAGGCGCGAAAAATTAAAAAAACATGACGTAGAAAAGCAGGCACGCACTTTTTTGAAATCGAGACAGAAAAGCGCCGCAGGCGAGAAAAGTTTTAAAAATCGAGATAGAAAAGCGCCGCAGGCGAGAAAAATTATAAAAATCGAGATAGAAAAGCGCAGCCGGCGAGAAAAATCTTAAAAATCGAGATAGAAAAGCGCCGCAGGCGAGAAAATTTTAAAAATGGAGATAGAAAAGCGCCGCAGGCGAGAAAAATTTTAAAAATCGAGATAGAAAAGCTCCGCAGGCGAGAAAAATTTTAAAAATCGAGATAGAAAAGCGCCGCAGGAGAGAAAAATTACAAAAATCGAGATAGAAAAGCGCTGCAGGCCCGAAAAATTTTAAAAATCGAAATAGAAAAGCGCCGCAGGCGAGAAAAAATTTTAAAAATGGAGATAGAAAAGCGCCGCAGGCGAGAAAAATTACAAAAATCAAGATAAAAAAGCGCCGCAGGCCCGAAAAATTTTAAAAATTCAGTTAGAAAAGCGCCGCAGGCCAGAAAAATTTTAAAAATCGAGATAGAAAAGCGCCGCAGGCGAGAAAAATTTTAAAAATCGAAATAGAAAAGCGCCGCAGGCGCGAAAAATTTTCATAATTTTTAATTTTATGCACTAAGAATAGCTCAATTTTTGCTTTCTCCTCGAAAATTCATGGGGGGTCGTACAAAAAGGGGGGGGGCGGAACCCCCAACCACCCCCCCTGGGTGCGCCCATGCCCTTGACCCCAATAAATTGTCCCATCCCATTCAAGTATGGGATCCTCCACCCTAGAGGTACTGTTTGCGGTTCAGATTTAGTGGTGTAAAATTATGACGGACGTTATTTGCGACGGGGAGACCCCATATTGGGAAGGAGGAGTCTTCACCTTCTAATATCTAGTGTTTCCATGTACAAAATAGGCAAAGTTTGACTTATGGGTGCCATACCTAAATTAAATCGGGCGTAGGAGTCAGTTTATTTGATGGAAGGATAGCCAACGATAGCGTGCGTGTGTTCATCGTCTCAGTGTTTGGTCTTTGACGCTTGTCATACTCTTATGTGTCGGGCAAAGATCAAACGTATATAGTCGATGGCTTTGGAATATGTTGCGTCAAATAGAGAAGTTAGTAACTGATTTGCCTACCATTATCTAAAAAACTAAGTATACCGCTTTTCGAATACAGTTTAGAAGGTTGTAGAATCAATCACTGGAAAACGTACAATCGTACTGTCTATCTGAAAAACTAATTATACGTGCTAACTGACAGGTTTCATGCATTGCAGAACATAAACGCACTCATACCGGTTACGTGCAATCACTTGCTGACCACTCTGCCAGACTGATATAGGTGAGGGCGGGCGTCATCAGTGGCGTGCCCTTCACCTATTGCAGCTCAACCTTTCAATAATGGAAAAAAGGGGGGTATATTAGCCATTCCATGCCCCACGTGTCCCCACCCACGTCCGGCGGTCGCTTGTCTAGACAAACGGGGGGGTACGCCGGTAGCTAAGTAGGCCAGACCTGTGCTACGATAACTGTTGTAAAGTTGAAATGAAGTACGTTGAACGAAAAATCTAAAAACGAATAAAGAATAAAGAATAAAGCATAAAATTATACATAAACAGAAAAATAAACGAGCACGGAGCTACGAATAACTAAAGAACTGAACTGGTATAGGTTAAGTTAATCAACCAAAGGAAGATGAAGTGTAGGTGTCAGTAATAGGTGTATATACCATCCTCTTGTTTGCGCAAAAACTTTCCGAGATATAATTTGAGTTTACGTTTGGAATATCCTTTAGAAAGCAATTGTGAATTTAGTTTTGATACCCTGATTCTAAAGTCCTCAAGATAAGTGAAACGTTCATGGTATCTATTAAGTTCATTCAGATGCACGTTATGGCAGCAACTCTCTGAAATATTTCCTGTCAAATCCGGTAAGCATACTACCTTAAAGTCGAAGTCCCTTTTATCGTATAACCTTATAACTTTAAGTTATAAACTTGCCATTTTCCAAACTAATATTAATGTCCAGCACGTTAGCCGAATTGTTGTTTGTGTTTACCTTTTCCAGTGTTAGGCAGTCAGGATAAATATCAGGTTTACTGTTATCAAATTCACCATCGTCGTCTGTTGCTGTAATATCATCAATGTACCTAAACATTTTCCTAAATCTGTATGGTATGGTATAAAGCAGTGATTATCTTAGCATAGGAGGAGAACTTTGTTGATCGCTGGTCGGTGATAGGTCAGGTTTAGTCGTTATCTGTCGTGTATTCCACTTTCATTCATGTGCGGAAACGCGCTAATTTTTCGGTTTGCCGGTGCAGGAATGACAAAAAACTTTCATTAAGTGATGGGTGAAGCCATCGATTCATAATACATAAGAGTAGGAGCCATACTCATTCTGTTGAGTCTGAAATGATCCTATGCACACTGGCTATGGCCAGGGCGCACCCAGGATTTTGAAAAGGGGGGTCGAGGCAGAAAATTTTTTGCCTCCGCCCGACACGTTTAAGCTGGGGGGGGGGGGGGTGGGGGCGGCGAAGATTTAAACAAAGAGTACGTTTTGGGAGCCACAAAAATGACAAGATTTAGGAGTCGTCACCAGCCGACGCGGGGGGGTCTGAGAAAATTTTTGAAATTTTGAAAAAAGCCGTAATGGAAATCTTTAAAAAGATTTCAATAAAAGTTGAGAAATTCATTGACATAATGGCAAAATTTGTATTGGAAAGCTTGAAAAGATTTGAATAAAAAGCTCTGCGAGGCGCATTGTTAAAATTTTAAATTGTTAAAATCAATATAGAATAGTGCCGCAGGCGCGAAAAATTAAAAAAACATGACGTAGAAAAGCAGGCACGCACTTTTTTGAAATCGAGACAGAAAAGCGCCGCAGGCGAGAAAAGTTTTAAAAATCGAGATAGAAAAGCGCCGCAGGCGAGAAAAATTATAAAAATCGAGATAGAAAAGCGCAGCCGGCGAGAAAAATCTTAAAAATCGAGATAGAAAAGCGCCGCAGGCGAGAAAATTTTAAAAATGGAGATAGAAAAGCGCCGCAGGCGAGAAAAATTTTAAAAATCGAGATAGAAAAGCGCCGCAGGCGAGAAAAATTTTAAAAATCGAGATAGAAAAGCGCCGCAGGAGAGAAAAATTACAAAAATCGAGATAGAAAAGCGCTGCAGGCCCGAAAAATTTTAAAAATCGAAATAGAAAAGCGCCGCAGGCGAGAAAAAATTTTAAAAATGGAGATAGAAAAGCGCCGCAGGCGAGAAAAATTACAAAAATCAAGATAAAAAAGCGCCGCAGGCCCGAAAAATTTTGAAAATTCAGTTAGAAAAGCGCCGCAGGCCAGAAAAATTTTAAAAATCGAGATAGAAAAGCGCCGCAGGCGAGAAAAATTTTAAAAATCGAAATAGAAAAGCGCCGCAGGCGCGAAAAATTTTCATAATTTTTAATTTTATGCACTAAGAATAGCTCAATTTTTGCTTTCTCCCCGAAAATTCATGGGGGGTCGTACAAAAAGGGGGGGGGGCGGAACCCCCAACCACCCCCCCTGGGTGCGCCCATGCCCTTGACCCCAATAAATTGTCCCATCCCATTCAAGTATGGGATCCTCCACCCTAGAGGTACTGTTTGCGGTTCAGATTTAGTGGTGTAAAATTATGACGGACGTTATTTGCGACGGGGAGACCCCATATTGGGAAGGAGGAGTCTTCACCTTCTAATATCTAGTGTTTCCATGTACAAAATAGGCAAAGTTTGACTTATGGGTGCCATACCTAAATTAAATCGGGCGTAGGAGTCAGTTTATTTGATGGAAGGATAGCCAACGATAGCGTGCGTGTGTTCATCGTCTCAGTGTTTGGTCTTTGACGCTTGTCATACTCTTATGTGTCGGGCAAAGATCAAACGTATATAGTCGATGGCTTTGGAATATGTTGCGTCAAAGTCTATATAGGAAGTGAGGAAAGGCAAAAGCACAATTTCAGAGAAAATTCTGTCGAAAGGATATGATTATTTCACATGACGTGTAAAATGTTATAAAATTTCTAAAACTTTCAGAGCAATTTGCATAGGCTAGCTGGAATTAATGGGAAACAAGAATTTGAAGCCATCATGCTAGCACCCATATATTATACTGTAGATTTTAACATTTTTCAAATTTTATGCTAGTATTAGCCTTGCATTCGGACTCGGGCTAAATTTGACTCCGGTCCTTCGCTGGTATCATGAATGTATATACTTTCTCTGTGCTCTATCAGGGATTTTGAAAGGGGGTCCAGCACGAAAAGGGGGGAGGGGTCCAGACCTAATTTTCCGCAGAAATGGCTAAGTTTGTGTCAGAAGTTCTAAAATTTACTATAAAGGGACGGGGGACTAGACCCCCTGGACCCACCCCCTGAATACGCCTGGATAAGATTCGCTTGATTCCGAAATTGATTTTTCTAATTTTTTTGTTTTAGATCGAAATTGGTGAAGGTGCCAGCGCGGCGCTAGATTCTTTGACTCAGCAAAAGGTTTAGTTTCCCTTCTATTTGACATTTTTAATTTTTATTTGTGATGACATTGTTCTTTGCGCTGATTATTTTATTTTTTCTTTCAGTTTTTCTATTTCTGGATTTCCTTTTTTTCAGAGTCAACTTGAGCATGCCTTGGCAGATTCGGAGAAGAAAGTTGTGGGCCTGAAATTGGAATTGGTTTCGGAAAAGGACAGCGGTTTTCAGAAGGACCAAAAAGTGTGTTATTGGTTGAAAATAGCATCATATTTTTATTTTAATATCAGGTAGTGCGCGTGAGCGCACTACCTAGAATAGGGAAAAATAGGCGTATTGCGTAGTGTTGGAACATGGTTTCCCCTATTATCGGCGGAGGAGTTGAGCTAGAGCCTTCATATTATACCAGTTGAAACTCCTTCTGGAGGGGTCCATGCTGTGAAAATGTGAGCGAAATCGGCCGAGCCATTTTGGAGATATGAAATATTTTTTCAATGCACGACTTTCTCTCCAATTTTCTATTTTCCCCCTCCCCCTAGACGTCGGAGGTCTCAAATTTATTATTCCATATGCAGTTTTTGAACAACTTTTTGCCCATTTCTGGGGAAATGAGTATGGAGTAGGTAGAACCTCCCCATAGGTCTGTGTACATAGCAGGATTTCGATTTTTTCGGAGATAGTTTTTTTCCAAATTGGTCATTTCGTTTGTTGAGATTCAATTGAGCAGGTCAAGGCCATGGGGTCTGAGGTTCTGCGAGGAGCATTACCCCATGAGTCTGATTTCCAATGGGCACATGATTTTCGGATCTGGCTCCTGTGGCTTCCTGGCCATGGGTCGAAATTTAGTGGGTAAAAGGGGAGTCTGGGCCTACGGACTGTGGAGACCTACACATGAGAGCTGCTGGGCTTGGGTTTTGCGTATCCATGCGGCTGGGAGGCACCCTGATGGAGCTGGGCCCAACCGTGTCGCAACTCCAACTTTTTTGGCCAGAAATGGTCAAAAATCGAAATTTTGAAAAGTGGTCAAGTATGGTATCAACTGAAAGCCCTTGATGAGGTGCACAATTTTTGTCGTTGGAGGGCCTCTCCAAAGTGGACCCAGCGGCCTGTGGCGCCCTGGCCAGGGGTCCGAACCGGGAACCGGGCCCAAAATGGCCAAAATCGATTTTTCCAAAACTGGTCAAATTTGGTATCAAATAAAAGCGTTTTATGAGGCGAACATCTTTTGTCATTGGAGGACCCCTCCAAAGTGGACCCCGCGGCCTGTGGCGCCCTGACCAGGGTCCGGACCGGTCCAAAATGGTCCAAAATTGATTTTTTCCAAAAGTGGCCAAGTTTGGTATCAAATGAAAGTCCTTGGTAAGGCGAACATTTTTTGTCATTGGAGGACCCCCCCCAAAGCGGTCCTAGCTGTCAGTGCAACCCTGGCCAGGGGTCCGGACCGGGGTTGGGGTCTGAAATAGATTTTTGAAAAAGTCATCATATTTTTATGAAATGAAAGCCCTTTGTGAGGCGAACATTTTTTGTCATTGGAGGACCCTCCTAAAGTGGTCCTAGCTGTCTGTGCCACTGCCACCATGGCCAGGGGTTCCACCCTTTCAAATTTTCGCAATCCCCGCGCAACGCACTGACCCCCCCCCCTGCTTTCTTATTTTTACTGGAGGGGGGTGGGCCCCCCACTCGGCAACCTTCCCCCCCATTCGAGGTTCCCTCCCCATAAACTTTGACCTCCCCCCATAACCCAAAAAATTGCCAGTTTTCACCATTTTTACCCTAAATTTTCAAAAATGATTTCAGCTTAGTAGTATGTAAAATGCCGCTTCTGGCACAGCAACCTATCTTTATCACATAAAAATCGAACCAAAAATGAACCAATATATTTTAAAAGACGCAATCTCGCCATGCCGCTTTTGGCACAGCAACATATCGCTTCTGTGTTCAAAAATAAAGCAGACTCAATATACCCATACCGCTTCTGGCACAGCAACCTATTGCTCATTTGCAAATTTTCAAAAATCATGCCGCTCCTGGCACAGCAGCCTCTTAGGTAAACTCTGATGCAATATGGTCATGCCGATTCTGAAGCAGCAGTCTGTCGTTTACTTGCAAAGTATGATAGAAATACTATTTAGAAATTCCGATCCGGACACAGCTACCTATCAGTAACATTAAACATATGAATCAAATGGAATAGAGTTATCTTCTGACACAGTAAACTCCTTTAAAGCACATCGTGTTACCAAAAGCGATTAGGTATTAAATAGTTATTTACACAGCAACTAGTCAACACAGATGCGTATACTACACAAATGTTGTGATATTTATTGCAACACTGCAATAAAATTGCAATACATTGCTTAAGAGGTAGTCATTGCCGGTTCCCTAATTATTAAGCAAGAGTAGGTTATTAGCAAAACAAACTGTTGATTTGTTTAATGACTAAAAACTACATATTATATACCGATCCTGTGTCTAAAATTCTAACACAGTAACTGAGTTATTAACTAATTATGAGGTATTCTGTTCCAAAATATGAGGTAATGTCTGAGATCCTGTCTCCATTAGTCAAGTCCCCGAATTCCGATTTCCTGAGCGTCGCGCAATGTGTCGTCGAATATCCGGATTCGCCTGCAAAACCATATCCACAGCCACAATTTCATTGACATTGTGAGTCTCTGGTTAGGCGACATTGGCGAATGAAAAAATCTTCGTGCTGTGCAAGCACTCGAGCGCCCATATCCCTCACTAGCTCAAGGAAATCAGATTCCACAGGCGAGTAGTGCTTTGGAGGTAAAGTGGATGAGCGGCCCTAAAAAAGAAATGTTCACAAACCTACTGGTATTGTTGTCATTCTGAAAAACTACAGTGATAAACATGAGCACCGCTATAGCGTACAAAGGGTATCCGTAACGGCATGTGCTTGGCCTTCAAAGTTATAATAACGTCGTTGTACGGTCTTGCAATTGGGGCAAGTGTTGAGATCAGAACTCCATGTCCGAATGCAGTCACAGTGGTAAATGTGGTGGCAGTCCATATATGCAATATCCTTGATACTTGTAATTTCCAGTGTGCAACAGTCACACACAACTGGACCACCAGACAAAATTTCTTTCCAACAGTCGGCCCGAACTTTATCCATAATCGCTTGGACCGTCCGATTAGAAAATATGCCAGTGGAAGTAGAGGGCTGGTCGGAAGTATGCCTGTGGAAGTAGGCCTCTGGCTCAAGACCAGATATAGTATGGGTAGCCTTAAACCAAGGAAAGAAGTGCTCAAGAAGAGTACGAAAAGGTAAAAAGGAATGACTGCATATTGTAACGCATTTTGAAATATAATGCGAAGTATGGTAAATATTAATATTTGTAGTGTGAGCGTATCTGAGTTATTAATATTTCTGATGGAAAGATAAACATATAACGTAACGAAGCCTTACCCCTGTCTTTGGTATTGCTTACGGCAATTCGTGGTCGTTTATTGACGCGACTGCAGCTGGCCTGAAAAGTTTAATCTGTAATTATAGCACTATCACTAAAAGAATTCATCTAATCCATTAGTGCATCGCATGCTCAAAATAATTAATAGAAACATCTAAAATTATGTAGATTCCAACAGCAGTTAGGTAAAGCGAAGTTAAAAGAGAGCAGTAGTAGAATACAAGTAGCCCGTCAAACGTAGAGTGAATGCAAAAACCTAAGTTGTAATATTGTTTCCATACCGCAGCTCTTTTCAGACCGCCACTAGCGGATGTAGACGTGGTTGCAATTGGAGTGCATGCAGCTGCCTGAGTGATTGTGGGTAATACTAAGGTGTTCAGCCTAGACGCAGAAACACGGAGCGAAAATGGCGTTGTAGTAGACGATGTAGCAGCAGACGAAAAAGCGCGAGTAGTTGGAAAAGTGCTAGCGCTTGATAGTACAGTTGAAGTTGTAGTTGCCGACAGACTTGTACTCGTAGTTGATGCAGTACCCACGGGCGAAGCAGTGGCGGATAAAATTGCAGACGACGAATGTAAAATTGGACTACTGGAAGCTGTGCTGACTGTAGCAGATGCTGTGATAGGCCCAGCTGCTGTGATAGGACCAACCGCTGTGATAGAAACAGCTGCTGTGATAGGCCCAGCTGCTGTGGCAGGACCAGCACTACTGGAAACGGTGGGAGCAGCAGCAGCGGCGATTCTGTTTGCAGATGAGGTCGATGCTCCCTAAAATCATGTATTAGTACTTGACAGCTAAAATAAAGGAATGAAGCAACCATTTACGTTTTATCAAGATGACATTGCATTACCATACATTTAAATATTACATAATACAAATGGATGCGCAAATCCTAAGCTTGATGTTCAGCTGTAATCAGTGTTGCTGAACATGTGTAATTAATTCATTGTGCTGAGCACCCGAAGACAACAGTTAATATTAGTTAATGTTGTATTAAAATGTATGAATAACTTTTTATCCTTACATCGGTCTGAACTCCAACCGCTGAAGTGGTATCTTCACAACTCAACGTAATGTTATAGTGATAGTTGAAGCCAACGAACCGCAATCCAAAATTATTGACCGCATTACAAACAGAAAACAAGAAACAGAAATCTTACAAACCCTGACATTCCAGAAGAATGGAAGAATTGCTTGCGCAACACTTGTAAAAAACCATGTTAAGTAGTAATTGAACAAATTGATGGTAGAACAAATTGCTGCAATGTTTAGAAAGATGTATTGCTAGAAAATTGTACAAGGCTAAATGCGGCTTAACTTAGTGAGAGCAAGTCACAAAAAGCGATTAGTCTAGGGAAACCGCTGTAAATCCAAAGCAAGCAGATTATAGTTTGCTACAATATGTTAATTGTCTAACTGCAGTTATAACTGCAACTATAACTGCAGCATGCAAAAAACAGGGTCAAATGGAATTGTTATTGACAGCTTGTATATATGTATGAAAGTGTACACAAGTGACTCTCCTTACAATATGCAATATTTATGCTAAGTCCTCTTTTCCGAAGAATAATTAGAAGCACGCACACTGCTTCTGCACATGTCAATTTCTAAATTAAATTTCTAATCAGTGAATTGGTTGGTTGTTTAAATTATATACTTTAATAAGCTAAAGTGCAAAAGAGCTGATCGCGCCAATAACCTTTGATACGCACGGAAACATGGAATCTTTTCATTATTTCCGTAATTTGAGGCAGAGAATGCATTCGGCGACAGAAGAACCAAAATTAGCGAACTTCTTACGCCAAGGGATAGTAGAAATGGCGGCAGGGGATTGTGTGTAGAGAACGATTGGGAAGGGTGAAAGATAGAACAAAGTTGTAAACTAAATATGAAATTAGTTAAATTGAACTTTTCTTCTTGCAAATACATTATAACTGTCTGCGTAACTTTCATCTGGTAAATGAGAGAGAGCGAGTAGGGAGAGACAGAGACAGCAAGTCATAAAGAAGCAAATAGATTACGTTAGGACAAGCAGTATGTTAGGGCACATTGTAATTGGTTGCTTGGCACACTGAAAGGTAGAACAATATGATAGTTGCTGAAGCCTCGTCAATATGATAGTTGCTGAAGCCTCGCGTGTTTCAAATTGTACGCAAGTGGCTCTTGTTACAATGAGAAATGATTTATACTGGTACGAACTGCAGATCCTCTTTCTAATATCCCTAATGTATTCTAATCCATAATCCAATGTACTCCAATGCTGGTCCTCGAATGCAAATGTTAGTGAATTTGTTGGACCAGTGTTCACAGTAATAACAGTGAAATTCTAAAGTGTGCATAAATAATAGCATAAATGGGTAGCTCTACCAGTAATTACCTCAATTTAAGTGATGAGCATTTGACAGGAACGTATTGGAGCTTCTGTTTGAAATTGTTCATACTGGACAGAAAAGCTTTCCCTATGCATGAACGTTTACATCATGTGGATTCTAATAAGGCAGTAAGGTAGCTAAACCTTTGCCTTAACGGAAGTTTCCCAGTTGGAAAGAGAAAACAGCTGCTGCTTTCCTCTGTCTAACTTAGGCCTATCTGACAGAAGAACAAATTTTTGAATAGTTTAATATAAACAAACATCATGATACGCAAATGCGTGAAATGCTAAATCAGTCAAAACATTAAAATGTTTGCGACAAACAAAGCAATTGTGCAACATTGCAACAGTTAATGTGTTGTCTTGTAAGAGAGCCATTCCACTGCTTTGAAGGAGCGTAGCGAACCAGGAACTAACATTGTTTGTATAAGCCAGAAGGATTTTACCAACGTAAAGGAGCTCAGTCTTTGATTTAGATTCGAAAGCGTCAATACTGTTGCAGTCCATTTCATAAAGATATACGTCCAGTTGTTGTAGTACAGTTTTCCATATGCAACCATAAAGTGTGTCAAATAATGGATTCATTAAAGACTCATATGCTCGTAGGAAATAAGTGTCAGTACCTGGTAAAATTATCCACACCTGTTTATAACGAGTGAACGATCGGATACTTCCATTGGTTCTGTATTCTGAAAGCGGTGCAGCAATTTCGTGTCTAACCTCAATACATGCATCGTCATTATTTTCAAACCGAGAGTAAAAGTGTCCGTTGCCTGAAAAGGTGCACTGGTTAATTGTAGTGAAGCGCAATTTAGGAATGTTTATGGTGTGGAGGAATCTTTTTGTCAATACAATTTTGTAGCGCCACAGTGGTTGTTGTTGTAACCATGCAATAAGCAATGATTGCAATCGTAAATGCGGTAAAAACGGTTTGCAATATTGAAGAAATCGAATACATGTCTGAAAATTCACAAGGTTTTGCATCATAAAGGAAGATAAGCGGTCAAAGCAGATGTCTTCTAAGCACTGCATCCTAAAACGTGTCACCTGTTAACAGCACCCAGGGGGGGGGTCAAGGGATCTAGACTCCCCCTTTTGGGATGACAAAATGGAAAATTTTTGCTATTTTTATGGCAAAAACAGCTATTTAAAAAAATTTTCGCGCCTTCGGCGCGATAATTCACTTTTTGCTTGAAATAAACGTCCAATGTACTGTTTTTGGGCAAAAATGCAAAAATTCAACTTCTGGCGGGCTCCGCCCCCCAGACCCCCTGCCGCGTTTTACCTTGGACCCCCCCCCCTTTCAAAATCCTGGGTGCGGGCCTGCCTGTTAAATAGACAAACGTCATGATTTTCAAAACAATGGGTTCGATAATCTGCTGAATTTGCCAGAGTTTTATTGCAAATGTAACAAGCATGTCTTCCAGTTCGCTACCGTGTCCCATACAGTGTATCAAACTGATCGATAGCGCTGGTGTAAATTTGTCGAGACAATCATTTGTTCAGATTCCGCGAATATCGCAAATCTAACTCCAACCTTGCACATATGCTGCAGCTCTTTGAAACTGACGAGCGTTGTCGGTTCTGCTGCACCTTCGTATATGTTAACAAAAAATGGAGTAAATTTGAACCGCCAGTCTTCGATTAGATGGGTTAAGATTTTTCTACTCCTCCTTGCGATAAACAATGCAAGCCAAAATAAATGAACACGCTACTAATGTCATATTCAGAGTAGAAAACATGTTGAAATTCGATATAAACTCCATTGTGCGAGAATACTGTGTGTAAGCGACCAGAGCGATGTTCATACAATGTTCTATTGAAAATATCGCCAACAGGTAAGGACAGTTTAGGATGATAATCGTGGTAGCCAAATAAATAGGTGAAGCGTCGATTCAGCTTTGACAATGCAGCAATTGATATTCGCTCAATTTCAAATTTAGGTAACTTTCTCCAATTCACCAGAAATTTCAGAATTGCATTATAATGCCAATTGTAACTTAAAATTTGATCAAGAATGCAATTGAATGCTAGTTCTTCAAGTCGTTTCATTCTGAAATTATTTATTTATAAGTTGCTGTTGTTGTTAGAAGTTGTTAGAAGTTGCTGAACGGATGCCACCCACTTGTAAAGAATGTAACCCATTTATCATTGGTATCCTTTAGACGTATTGAGTAGTTTGGTTGAGAATCAAATTTCTTTACAACGCGTTCTTTGGGATGCTCTTGTCTAATGTGTTTTCGTTTTTCTCTCAAATCAATAAACTTTGCACTGCAATTAGCGCATTTAAAAACCATACTGACTCGATGAAAACTGAAGCTTACAACTGATAATTCACATTTTGATTCTGCTTTTATATGTTCAAAAATGAGTCACTTGCTTAGCAACGGTGTAACACCCACGCACAAATATCAAACTTCGTAAATTTTAAGCAGACCTTCACGTGATATATGCATGTGTCCTATGCGACCAAATACTATCTGACTCTGGTCTAGACATATCTGTAGATTAAACTTTTCAGCAATATATGGACACATTAGGTTATTTGTTTCAGCAACTACGCATTCCTTTTCTTGATTTAAACATGCAAAAATAAATTGCTGTATCTTATTAAACTGCTTTAAGGGATATACCATTCTGATATTATCTTGAACAATACCAACTTGACCGTCGTGGAGTAATTCTATTGTAATTGGTGAAAATGACGCATTAACAGTCGATGTACTTGCAGCTTTTAGTTCACGAGTAGAACTTTCGTTTATGACAGTGTGACATTTGCAGCTTATTACAGTCGGGATTGTTATAGTTGTTACGATAAGAAATATAATCAATGAATAGAAAACAAATATGCTTTGTGGTACCACTGGAAGCTCTGTTATTCATTCTTGCTGTCGTTTGATGTAGGTAACATAGATACTAACATGCTTTTTATTGTTCAACATGTGTGCAATTTCTTGTTTTGGGAAATGCTCTCTACTTATCATACCAATTGTAATTAATGCCGGAGATCCGTAGTTAATAATCATTGACACCTTTTGTTTTCCATGCATAATTTGTCCTAGTCTGGTGATCCAAAAATTTGTACTCATCAGAGTAATCGTCATACTGCATCCACATGATGCCACAGTTTTCGAGCGAAAATGCATAATCATAATCCATGTCGTTATAAGTTTGCACTGCCGTTCAGACGTTAATATGAACAGCTATTCGCGTTTTTATTGTTTTAAAATTTTACCTGAGAGGCTGCTGTGCCAGGAGCGGCATGATTTTTGAAATTTGCAAATGAGCAATGAGTTGCTGTGCTAGAAGTTGTATGGGTATATTGAGTCTGCTTTATTTTTAACAGAGAAGCGATATGTTGCTGTGCCAAAAGCGGCATGGCGAGATTGCGTCTTTTAAAATATATTGGTTCATTTTTGGTTCGATTTTTATGTGTTAAAGATAGGTTGCTGTGCCAGAAGCGGCATTTTACATACTACTCAGCTTCGCCGGAATTTTAACGAAATTTTCACTATTTTAGCGTAAGAAAGAACACCTAAAATTAGTCATTTTTTAGCTGTTTTTGGCAGTTTTTACACAAAAAACCGTAAAAATTTGCATTTTTTCAAAAATATGCCCCTCATTCTGTTTTCCGAGATACCCTTTAGAAAAGTTTTCTGATCTACATGTACGTACGAAAACAATTGCGTTCTTTCACATTGTCCCAATCCCCACGCAGCGCGACCTCCCCCCACCGGGGTAGGCGTTCAACCCCCCTCCCCTCATTCTGTCTACGGAGAAACCCTGTGGAAACCGATTGATTCTTACCACATGTCGTGCACAACTGGCATTTTTAGTGTTTTGAAAGTGGGAGGGGAAAGTGGGGAGGCTTCCGAAAAGTGGGGGAGCCCAAGGTATAAATATACCTAAATTTTTAGCGAAAAATTAGCATTTTTAAGGTAAAAACGCAAAAAATCGCTGTTTTTAAGCTTAAAATGAACTTATAAGTCCAAAACTTAGCTAAAAATTGCGAACCTTTTTGAAAAATTGACCTCAAAATCTTAATGTTTTGGCACTTTTGGGCTACCCCCGAAAAAATGGGTGGGGGCGAAAAGTGGGGGGGGGGGAGGCGAAAGTGGGGGGGCTCCGAAAAGTGGAGGAGAGAACCGAAAAGTGGGCCCCCCACCCACCCCCCCCCACTAAAAAAATGCCAGCACAAGCAATTGCGTTCTTTTAAACTATCCCCACTCCCACGCAGCGCGACGACCCCCCGTGGCCGTTCGACTCCTCTTATATAATTCCCTTTTCTGAGAAACCCTTTGGAACAGTTTTCTGATCTACATGTCCGTACGGAAACAATGGTGTTCCTTCAGATTGTCCCAATCCCCCACGCAGCGCGACGACCCCTCCGGGTAGGCATTCGACCCCCCCCCCCCTAATTCTATTTTCAAAGAAACCCTTTGGAACACACGCCAACCAATAGAAACTAGGTAATGTTCCGTACAAATGACAAAAATGCCCTAATAAACGTGCTTACAATAAATACCATTTGGTTTCTTCAAATCGTTTTTACGACAGTTTATTCACTTTATTTGTTAACGCTGCATGAAAAAGCGCTACAGCGGAAAAATGCTTGAAACTAGTGGGGGGAAAATGCCCTGAACGGGCATGCATGGGCTAGAATAGGGAAAGAAGGAAGGGCGCAAAAATGCCAATAGGCTTGACAGTCGACGCAGAAAATGATAGAAACTAGATTCAGCGCCGAATAGCGAAAGCAGTCGGCGCAGAAAATGATGGAAACTAGATTCAGCGCCGAATAGGGAAAGCAGTCGGCGCAGAAAATGATAAACTAGATTCAGCCCCGAATAGGGGGAGCAGAAGAATCCGCGTCCGGTTGGAGATCTCCTTCTTGCTGTGGTCGATGCTGTTGGACGATTATCCTTCCACGTGCTCCCTGGGGCGTTGACCAGCGTGCCAAATGGATTCTTTTTCCCTGGGGCACCAGTTACACAAGTGGAACTGGTGTCGATCTTTGTCGCTCAATTAACGATGTAGCCACATAGTCATCCTTAATTTGCCCCCGAGCGAAGGGCAGCCATCTGTAGAATCAGCTGGTCAGTTCTTGGATCAGATGGCGTGGCCTTAGATCAGCCTCAACTCGCTAAGACTGGTGCTGGGTTATCTGTGACTACACCTGGGTGCCGAAGATCAGCTCATATGGTTCTGACCGTGCTCAAGGAATATGAAGAAGAAAAAGAAGAAGCCCCGAATAGGGAATGCAATCCGGTAGCGTGGAACAGGCATTTCCTCCGTCTATCCTATTCGCGTGAATTGCGATATGTGGATCCGAACTCTTCATTTCTTTAACAGTTTTATCTTAAACAGCGAAAGGTGGCAAACTGTTGTTGGGTTCATTAGTTTTACACCTACGTAGTTGTGTACTCGCGCGTGTAGTTTATTTGCTGATTTCGCGTTTTAATGTTTTTAGCAGACAACCTTGTGCAATTATCACAATTGTGCCAAAATTAAGCTGGGTTTCGTTTTCGCAGAGGACTTGTATTGACTTTTCCAACATATTTTACGATGAATGGGACTTTTACATTTTTTGGCATCTACTATTAGACCATATCTATACAGCAAATTCTTAGCAGAGCACTTTCAGTTGGAAACATTAATACTCGCTGGCGTTATGCAGTTTATGGAGGTTTGCAGAAAACACAAGCAACGGCTCTGTTTTAGGACAAAGCTAGCTAGCTACAGGACATTTCGTTTACATCATGACAGCGAGTGTTAACTGCATCATGTTACGAACCGCCATTAACCACGAATCTGATTCTGCGGCCAGCTGATTTTGCTTTTGTGTACGTACATAATCGATATGGGTGTAGCCTGCATCATTTCGAACAAAGTACCGCGTTCTTCGGTAGTGCGGAGCAGTTCACGCGAATAGGATGGACGGAGGAATTGCCTGTTCCACGCTACTGGACTGCATTCCCTATTCGGGGCTGAATCTAGTTTCTAGCATTTTCAGCGCCGACTGCATTCCCTATTCGGCGCTGAATCTAGTTTCTATCATTTTCAGCGCCGACTGCATTTCCTTATTCGGGGCTGAATCTATAGTACGACCAAAAAATGTGTGTACAAACTTCGACCGTTTATAGCAGATTAACCTTTGGAGTAACCCCCAACAATGTATATATTTTTAGAATCCTCAGGAACCCGAGATTTCGAAAATCCGGAATTTCGGGTTTCATTCACGGAAAATCTAAATTTTTTAATTTTTAGCCCAATTTTTATCGCAATCAAAAATTTGTTTCCACAATCGAATAGAGCCGGTCCCGCTGCATATTTTTGCTTTCACAAGTTTTTCACGAAAATGCACCCAATACTCGGAATTCCGGGTTATCGAAATTTCCGGATTTTGAAAATTTTCTCCAATACCCCCAAGATGGGTATCATTCGAAAGCTCTTATCGAGCTGAACAACTTTTCTAATAGAATGAACTCTTGAAAATGCACACAATTCCCGGAATTCGAGAAAACCGGATTTTACGGATTTCAAAAAATTTCTCTAATACCCCACAATATGGGTATCATTCGAAAGCCCTTGGTGAGCTGAACAAATCTTGTAAAAGAACCAACTCGCAGAAATGAGCCCAGTTCTCGGGATTCGCTAATACCTTCCAAGCTAGTGTGAAATCCGGAATTCGTGAATTTCGGGAATTGGGTGCATTTTCAGACATTGGTTCTATTACAAGATGTGTTCAGCTCATCAAGAGCTTTCGAATGATACCCATATTGTGGGGTATTGGAGAAAATTTTTAAAATCCGGAAAATCCGGTTTTCTCGAATTCCGGGAATTGTGTGCATTTTCAAGAGTTCATTCCATTGATTACAAAAGTTGTTCAGCTCGATAAGAGCTTTCGAATGATACCCATCTTGTGGGTATTGGAGAAAGTTTTTAAAATCCGGGAATTTCGAAAACCCGGAATTCCGGAAACTGGGTGCATTTTCGTGAAACACTTGTAATAGCAAAAATATGCAGCGTGACCAGCTCTATTTGATCCTGAAAACCAAATTTTGATTGCGATAAAAACTGGGCGAAAACTTAAAAATTTTAGATTTTCCGTGAATGAAACCCGGAATTCCGGATTTTCGAAATCTCGAGTTCCTGACGATTCTAAAAATATATACATTGTTGGGGTTTGCTCCATTGTCTAATCTGCTATAAACGGTCAAAGTTTGTACACACATTTTTTGGTCATAGTTTCTATCCTTTTCAGCGCCGACTGCATTCCCTATTCGGCGCTGAATCTAGTTTCTATCATTTTCTGCGCCGCCTGTCAAGTCTATTGACATTTTTCCGCCCTTCCTTCTTTCCCTATTCTAGCCCATGCATGCCCGTTTAGGGCATTTTTCCCGCTAGTATTTCATTAAATTATATACTCATTTGATACTCCATTAACTCGGTTTTTTACAGTCATGTTTAAACAGTTTGTTTGGTGAAACTGTGGTAGTTTATTCCAAAATTTGGTTAGTTCTTGTTTCCGGCAAATGCAATAGAAAGTTGGTATTAATCGTGCTGTTTAGATTAAAGAACTAAACTCTAACGTTGCGGAGCAGGCAGCACGAAATGAAAAACTGCAGCAGGAAAATGCTCAGAAAATATCTGCTGTCACAGAGCAAAAGAAAACCGCAGAACGACGGTGCGAAGAACTGGTAATCGTTTTTTTAATTTCTTTTAAACGTTTAAAACTTTTTTATTCTTAATCGTTTTTGAATATTCAGTTTATTGTTGAAATTTTGAATTAGCATTTTATTTTAAGATTGAAGAGTTTCCAGTGTCAACTTGTCATTTTGCGGTCAAGCTATGTTTTGTTTTACTTTTTTTGTTTTAATCTTTTTAAAATTTATTAATTTTTCCCAGAAAACGGAGTTAGAGACCTCAAAAGGAAAACTGGCTGTTCTTCAAGCACAAGGTCAAGAAAGTCAGAAAAGCCTGAGCGCCGCAGCACAACAATTAGAGCAAACCAGTCAGGAGTTTCAAAAGGTTTGCTGTAATTTAAATTGCGTCTGCTTTAAATTTGGTCTTAAAATTTAAGTTTAGATAGAATCTTATTTGTAGTTGTTTACAAAATCTTTATTAACTTTTTGAATTTTATTGCAGCTCAAATCTGAGCATAAGTCTATGGCAGAGAAGCTCTCAGAAACGGTAGCTAGCCTGACAAATATGGTAAGAAAAGCTGGTTTTTTCGATCTTCTAAATTTCAGTTATAATTTATATATTTCCCAGGCAGAATGTTATGCTAAGTTGACTGCAGATATTCTATGATTGCTTAGTTTTTGAAATGATTCTAATTTTTTTAATTACGAAATTTTATTGTTTTGTTTAAAAATTATTTTGATTTTGATTATAACAATTTAGATGACCGAAAAACAACAACTATCCCAGCAGATATCAGATTTGCAGGAAAAGTTGACCGAAACTCAACGGTCAAATCAGGTGCAAAATTTATCATAATATTATCATAGGGGTCGCGGCAGCGACCCCTATAATATGTGTGAAAAGTGGCTGGAGACAGTGTAAAATAAGCTGCGCAGAAGCTGCGCAAAATCCTGCGCAGATCCTGCATTTCATGCGCAAATTGTAGAGCACATCGAGTTTAGTATGTCTGTGAAGTTTCAGCCCCGTATCACTTACCGTTAAAAAGTTGCGCCCCGGACCGGTTATGGCGGCGATGTTTTTTTCCGGTTTCTCCTATTTGATGGTTGTATTGTACATAATGTTCGCCGCTTTCACGTGATCTGCAGCGGAGGGCCAACCTAAAGGGCTATGGGGTCTAGTAGTACCCTCTAAAGAATTTAAGAATCACAACTTTTTTTGCGCCGCAGCTGCGCCACAGCGCCGCAGTGGCGCCGCAAAGTCGGCTCATAGCGAAAAGTGACCATTTTTGTGGTCGTCGCTCAGGTCGAACGTTACGAGCTGGAGCTGATTTCTTTCTATATTCAGAAATTACATATATTGAACTAACTAACGGTCCAGGTTGCGTTTCTCTATCACTTCCCTAGCGATCACAGTAACCCGTAAAAAATGGCGAAAATTCGAAAAATGAAAAATCGAACTTCCTCGCTATCTATTCAACTTTAAAAGCTCAGACCTTCCATACAATGGTTTTCTGGCACGGAGAATCGATTCCCGCAGTCAGTTTTACCGTCAGACCCACCCATCTTGCTGGGCTGGTTCCACTTTGCCGTCGGGAGGGTCAAGTCGGAAACCGCTTCCTGGAGGTCCATAGTAGGCTCGACCTGGCCTCTCAAAACTTTGTGTATAGGTGTTTTCTGTTGCGCCCAGCTCATTCCCGGCATCGTTTTTGCCGTCCGACGTACCTATTTTGCTGGGCTGGTTCCACTTTGCCGTCGGGAGGGTCAAATCGAAAACCACTTCCTGGAGGTCCATAGTAGGCTTTACCTGGCCTCTCAAAACTTTGTCTATAGGGGTTTTCTGGTGTGCCCAGCTCATTCCCGGTATCCGTTTTGCCGTCCGACGTGCATATATTGCTGGGCTGGTTCTACTCTGCCGTTTGACGGGTCAGTCGGGTGGGAGGGTCAAATGGTCGAAAATAAAGTTTTTCAAAAGTGGTCAAATTTGGTATCAAATGAAAGCCCTAAGTGAGCTGAGCAACTTTTGTCATAGAACTGCGTACCCAAAGTGGCTGTAGAGTGCTGTGGTGGGGTGGGGTGGGGACTTAAGCGATTTTGGGTCAAAAATGAAATTTTTCAAAAGTGGTCAAATTTGGTACCAAATAAAGCCCTAACTGAGCTGAGCATCTTTTATCATAGAACTGCATGCTCAAAGTGGCTGTAGAGTGCTGTGGTAGGGTGGGGTGGGGACTTAGGCGATTTTGGTACAAAAATGAAATTTATGAAAAGAGGTCAAGTATGGAACCAAATAGAATGCCTAAGCGAGCTGAGAAACTTTTGTCATAGAACTGCATGCTCAAAGTGGCTGTAGAGTGCTGTGGTGGGGTGGGGTTGGGACTTAGGCGATTTTGGGTCAAAAATAAAATTTTTCAAAAGTGGTAAAATTTGATATCAAATGAAAGCCCTAAGTGAGCTGAGCAACTTTTGTCATAGAACTGCATGCTCAAAGTGGCTGTAGAGTGCTGTGGTAGGGTGGGGTGGGAACTTAGGCGATTTTGGGTCAAAAATAAAATTTTTCAAAAGTGGTAAAATTTGATATCAAATGAAAGCCCTAAGTGAGCTGATCAACTTTTGTCATAGAACTGCGTACCCAAAGTGGCTGTAGAGTACTGTGGTGGGGTGGGGTGGGAACTTAGGCGATTTTGGGTCAAAAATAAAATTTTTCAAAAGTGGTAAAATTTGGTATCAAATGAAAGCCCTAAATGAGCTGAGCAACTTTTGCGGTGTCGGATTTATGCCTTTCTCAACCGGAATTTAAAGGATAGACATAGGCCCAACACACATATTATCCCCTTTTGTGCGGAGCATTTTTGTTACTTGTATGTGTATTAATTTGTTTTCTAACTTTTCTACTTTTTTAGTGATCAAGTGTTTTGATATTGTTATTTTGAGTTATGGCGACGCTTTGCCCGTCTTTGTGTTGGTTATTTGTCCATAGGAAATGTATGTTTTCTATAAATCTTGGTATTTATTTTTCATTTTGAATATTTTTTAGGAAAACGAAAAAGGTTTACAGTCAGTCAAGGCTGACCTGCAGGAAAAAGCTCAACAGGTGGAAGTCGCAGAGCGCCAGCTAGCGACAGTCACTGCTGAACGTGACGTCTTGAATTCTAGTCTAGCTGAAACGAAAACTGCTATTTCCAGTTCAGAAAAGGTGAATTTCTTTGTTCGATTTTCAAAATCATTTTCAAGCTTAAAATGATATTTTGCAATTAAGCTTTGTTTTCCAGTTTTTTTTTTGAAAAATGCTTGGTTGACTGATGTCATTTTTGGTATTTCAGAAAAACAATGAAATTCAGGCCAGCTTGCTTCAGCTACAGACTTCTCACGATGAGTTGTCGGAACAGCTAACTTCTCTTCAGGCTACCAAGGTATTTAAAAATTTGGAGTTTATTTTTAATGTAAATTTCTAAAATGTTAAAGTTTTAAATTTTAATTTGTTGTTTGATAGTTTTTGAAGTCTGTAATTTGTATGTCTGTAGAACGTTACGAAAAAGATGACGTGTCGTAATCATAAAAATTAAAAAGTTAAAATTAAAATGATTTTATAGTTTTTTGTGTAGTGCCAACTTGACGCGGAATTGGAGAGTCGAAATCAGGCCTACGAAGATCTATCAGCAGAAAAGCTGATGCTAGAAAAGCGACTGGAAACCAGTCAAACAGCACAGCAGGAATTGATAGCTCAACATGAAAAGGTATTGCCCCCCTTGGTACCCTGGTCTTGGGAATTTGGGGTGGGGAGATCTGGCTTACTTCTAGGCCAAAATTTATGGGGGGGGCGATATAGGGGGGGGGGCTCGACGAAGCCCCCCCCCCATCGATGGGGGGGCTCACCGAAAATGGGGGGCATATTTTTTGACAAATTTTTAGGTTTTTTGCGTAAAAATGCTAAAAATCGCTAAAAAATAATAATTTTGGGTGTTTTTAAGCTAAAATAGTGGAAATTTAGGTAAAAATCCGGCGAAGCCGGAAAAATTTTTGAAAATTTTGGCTAAAAATGGCAAAAAATGACAATTTTTGGGGTTATGGGGGGGGGAGGTCGGAATTTATGGGGGGGAGGTCGCCGAATGGGGGCCCCCCACCCCCCCCAGTAGAAGTAAGCCAGGAGATTTTCAAAATTGTCTGTCTTGATCCCTTCATTTTTGCTCTACTTTTTATACGTTTTCACATTTTTTCGCTATTATCTTTTGTTGGTTTCACTATTGTTGTGTTGTTATACTAATTCAACAAAGTTGTTATCATTCAATTTCAAGTGTATGGAATAATTGTTTTGATAGTGGCTTTTTATGCTGATTAAGAATATGTAGACTGTAGAATATATATGTAGACTAAGATTAAGAATTAAAGCACTGTTGAAATGAAAGCATTAAGAATAAAATTAAGAATAAGCACTGTTGTAGGAAGGGACAAGTAGACCTAGACATTCCCTCAAAACTACTCAACAGTGCTGACTATTAATCGTGCTTATTTGCTGATGTGATTTTTTGTTTTTTTGCATTTTTTTACAATATTACAGCAACTGTACGATGTGGAAACGGAGCGTAACCGACTTCGCCAGTCAGAATCAGAGCAGGCTCATGTGATCTCAACGTTGGAGTCAAGTCTTAAACAGGTATAGGGGGTCCTAGTGGAGGTAAATGCTTGAATAGTTGCGTAGAGATAGAGGTCCTAACTTATGCAATGTCAAAATTATTTTTAAGTAGGAGCTATGATAATGAGGGGCTTTCTTCTATTTTTGTATAACCCGACGTTTTGGAGGTTAGTCGTTCGTTGGTGGGTATTTTGTTGGGAAAGGGTCCTTGTCAGGCACAGTTAAGAAAGGCCCTTATTTGAATATTTTTCTCGGTTTAGTTAGTTTTTTTCACCTATTTACATTTGATCTCCCTTTCTTGCTTAGACACAGGAAGCTTTGACCAAATCTAGTCAAGAATTGGAATTGACGTCCAAGACATATGCTGAAGAACAAGCCCTAGCCAAAGCCAAATTGGTGAGTAACAGCATGCAAGTTTTCTGTGCAAAATTTTTCTCCAATTATTTTGCTTTTTTACATAATATTTTGCTTGATTTTATATCGTTCCTTTGGTTGTTGTTGGTGCTACAGAAAATGTTACATACTTTTTGTGTTTTAGACTACTCTAAAATGGGTTTTGTGTCGTGCCTATTTAGAGCAGAAACCTTTTCGAATTCTAGTTTTTCTGTTTTTTAATTTGAAATTTTTGTAGAAAGAACTGGAATCACTGCACAGTGCTGAACAGCAATCGAATTGTGAACTGCAACAGCAACAAGAACAGCAACTCGACTCCCTGACGGGGAGTTTGGCAGATCTTCGTGTTCAGCTGGCGGAGCAGAAGTCTGGCTCAGAGCAGTTGCGAACTGAGATTCGACAATATGAGCAGCAAAAGGAGGGTCAGTCTTTTTCCTAGCTTCTGAGTTTAAAGGTGGACAAAAACGGATGCAAAATTGTTTTGTTGACTTTCATTGCTGCATGCATGTAGTCTTTTTTCTAGCATATTAGCAAGAGTGCATAATTGCAATTATATAAGAAGATCTATAATATAAAGGACTTAATTATGGACTCTTGATATTAAAGTCTGACACAAAAATGTGTGTACAAAATCTATAAGGCCTCCAGTGAGCTAAATATACGTCGTAACCCCATAAAACCATATATTTTCGGAATCCTTGCAGCGAAACGAACATTTTTATAAAATTTAAAACTATTTAAAATTTCAAAAATTTTAAAATATCGGTTTATCGGGGAATTTTTTCGGACCATTCAAGCTATTCAGCTCATTCGTTCCGAAAACTTTGCCCGACCGAAGACGCATCGATTGACACAAGAACGAAAAAAATCGGTTGAGAAATAAGCATTTTATTCCAAAATTTCGTTTTTCCATTTCCTTTGGTGTTTGCCGCTTTTTGCAACTTTGACTGGTTATTACTCGCGACTCGCTCAACGGAAAATTTTTTCGATTAGATTTTCAGGACGGCCTAGGCGCCCGCTTTCACCTGATATATGTTTTTTTCAAATTTTGAAAGTCGAGCTTTTTGAAAAATACCACTTTTTGACCAAAAACTTCGGCAAAGCAGATTTAACAAAAGTGAGTAAAAATAACATAATCATAAAATTCAAGCTGAGCTGAATCCAACGATATAAAGCTTTTGTTGCTACGACTTATATTGCGCCAGCAATGAATTTTTAAACAATATCCCTTATTTCAGCTGGTTTTTGGCTCTCTTTGATGTTGCCGCCATGATTGGACTGAAGCAGTGTAAACTAGCAAAACCAGCTGAAATAAGGGATATTGTTTAAAAATTCATTGCTGGCGCAATATAAGTCGTAGCAACAAAAGCTATATCGTTGGATTCAGCTCAGCTTGAATTTTATGATAATGTTATTTTTACTCACTTTTTGTTAAATCTGTTTGCCGAAAGTTTTGGTCAAAAAGTGGTATTTTTCAAAAAGCTCGACTTTCAAAATTTGAAAAACCACATATACGGTGAAAGCGGGCGCCTAGGCGGTCTGAAAATCTAATCGAAAAAATTTTCCGTTGAGCGAGTCGCGAGTAATAACCAGTCAAAGTTGCAAAAAGCGGCAAACATCAAAGGAAATGGAAAAACGAAATTTTGGAATAAAATGCTTATTTCTCAACCGATTTTTTTCGTTCTTGTGTCAATCGATGCGTCTTCGGACGGGCAAATTTTTCGGAACGAATGAGCTGAATAGCTTGAATGGTCCGAAAAAATTCCCCGATAAACCGATATTTTAAAATTTTTGAAATTTTAAATAGTTTTAAATTTTATAAAAATGTTCGTTTCGCTGCAAGGATTCCGAAAATATATGGTTTTATGGGGTTACGACGTATATTTAGCTCACTGGAGGCCTTACAGATTTTGTACACACATTTTTGTGTCAGACTTTAGTTTTTATGGTTGGACAAATGACGCAAGATTGCTTATTGACTTTCACTGCTGCATTCATGTAGTGATTATATATTGTGCATTTTGACTTTTATCATAATGTCAACTGTTTCGTTTTAAATTGTTAGTTTATTTTTTATTAATTTGTCCTTTTTTCTGTTGTAGAGTTGGAAAGTCAACTGGCCAGTTATCAGGAGGAGAAACGTCTCCTAATGGAACGCTGCCTTTCCAAGGACAAGGAATTGGAATTTGAGCGTGGGAAATGTGTGGAAATGAAGAAACATTACGACGACGCCCTGTCTGCCATGCATGAACTGGGCCGAGAAAATCAGTCACTACAGGTATACACGGTCTACAACTTTTGTTTTATATATATATATATATTTATATATCAGGGTTTTTTTGAAAATCGGACCTGCGTAAATTTTGCGTATTTTTGTTTTCGAGTGCGTATTTTTATTTTCGACTGCGTAAAATTACAAAAATCGCTTCTCAACGTTATAAACGCATTTTGCGTCGAATTAATTCGTTTTTAAGAGTTTTTAAACAACCTTAAAGGTCTTAGCTTCATTTTACGTTGCGTGCCGATTGAACTATGGTGTAAAAGTATGAATATTTGATTTGAAACAGACACACAGGGGGTCTGGGGGGCGTTGAAGAAAATTTTAAATTTTTGATTAAATTTGCTCTTAAAACTTTGAATTCTTTGCCTGGAGCAATTTAATAAAAGTTAATTGTTGGTTAGACAAATAGAGTTTACGAATAGAACAAATAGAGTCTTAGAACAGACAAAATTTTAGTTTACTATGTCAAATCAAAATAGAAACAAAAACAACGCATGTGTATACAACAATATACGTGTGCTTAGAAGCAACTGCAGACGGAAGGATCAATGTAGAAGCGAAGAGGTATATGAGTGGGGGTCTGGGAAGCCAGAGCCCAAACTACGTTGAATTGTCCCAAGAAATTAATTTAGAGCACTCTGGAAATTCTTGCTACCGAATTTTTCGGCTGCGTATTTTGGTGCGTATTTTTGTTTTTGACTGCGTATTTTTAAGCTCGACTGCGTAAATACGCAGTATTTTACGCAAAAAAACCGTGATATATATATATATATATATATATATATATATATATATATATATATATATATATATTGTTCGTATAGAGGACGGTCAGTTCTTAATTTTAATTTCATCTACAGGTATGATTTTACTGAGGCTTCCGTGGCTCAGTCGTAGAGCGTTTTAAGTGTTGAGCGAAAGGTTGCGGGTTGGATTCCCACTGGAATTTTGAATTTTCCCTTTTTTCGATTGTGTGGGAATGCCACTTTTTTCTATATATAACATTAAGTTTCCGGCCGTAACGGTTCACTGTCCCTTGTGGAAGCTAAAGCTATTAATCTGGCCTATAGAGCAAAAATAGTGGTTTTGCTTTTTTAATTTTTTCTACGCATTGTGTCTCGTGATAGATTTTGCAAGACGAATAATTATACCCCCCGCACCCCCTCTATGAATCTAAATTCTTAGTCTTAGCACCCTTTGTAGGCGTGTTTAAATAGTTGCCAATTATAATATTGGCTTAGTTCTAATTAGTGAATATTTGTTAATTGTAGATTGACATATCCAAACAGTTTAATCGTAAATGGGCCGACGACTCGGAGGCTGTCAATTGCACATCCTGTGGGAAGCAGTTTTCCATTGCCGTTCGAAAAGTAGGACAGAGTTTGTTTTGTTTTGGCATGTCTTAGTCTGTGTAAATATAAATATCAACCTTTTTAGCATAATCTTTTAACAATGAAGGATATTAGATATAATTTTGCCCTTACATACCTCCCCGTATGAATAGGTCAAGGCTTATCCGAAATTTACCGGAATTCATGTATCACTACATCCATCTAACATCGTCTAAAA